>LQNS02276498.1:13550634-13580519 GCA_001587735.2 Parhyale hawaiensis
CTCAGCCCGTCGATGTCACAGTGATTGACTGTTGCCGGAAATATGCAGGCTCTTTACTGTCTTTCGCCAGACAAAATTGTAAACTTTTCCAATAAGCCAAGGCAAACTTCTCGAGGACTTCGGAAGATGCGGATCAGCTTTTGGTGCTTAAGCAAAGACGCCGAGTAAGATTTGTATTCTTCAAGGAGCAGCGTCGCCAGCAGCGGCAGTGGCAGCAGAAAAGATTATGCCGTTATTGGGTCTTTCTGTCGCGTCGGATTTAAGGTAAAGATGCGTACACACGATAGTCAAATGAACGAGTTTCCTTTAGCTCGTGTGTCCTAACGTGTTGCTATGCTCGGTTTAGTAACTCAATAGCACTAGGCAGATAGCCAATTCACTTTATAATTGAAGAAGTACTTGAATATTCACTAGTGATGCTTGCTTGGCGAACCGATTTGACAGTAAACATTTTCGCAACTGTTTGGCAGACACCGAGTTGTAAGCATGAATTGGAATTGAAGAATTCGAACGATTAGCTGAGGAAAGTTGTTCATATAATTGACGTGTGAACCAACTTATACGTAATATGATCTAAGACTTATCTGTTGCAATGTGGTTGCCAATCATATAAGAACGCTCGAGGTCAGAGTAAAGCAATAGCTACGTTTGAGCTGACAAGTCGAAGCGTAAAATTTTAGAAAATAACATTACTATTGTGGCTACATTTGCGGCGAAGGCTTCCCAACCTATTCGTATATTCGTAACATACTTTTGGGCGCCCAAGAAGCTAATAGAGTTCACAAGGTTCTCAGGTAGCCAGATCTTACCGGTACATATCATATATGTTGCACTTCATGTAGTGTTCTTCCTAAAACGAAGGCAAATTAATTCATAAAGAAACGCGCTCACCAGAGAGTTGGAGACAAGGAGCATGTAGATGCCAAGCGAAGCAAGGAACTCCTGCTAAGAAACAACATACCGGGAAATTGAATAACAGCGACATAGACTACACTATGGTTATATATAGTATGGTCAATAACAGCAATAATTTATAATTGTAATATTTCAAAAGTAGTAATTACATTTTTTGACAAATATTTTTCCTACTTTTACGAACGTTAGAAATACTACTAGCTCACTGCTAAACGCTAATTTTATAACTGCAATACCATAGCCACGCATGCAAGCTCACGAACAACTTGAAGCGAAGATGGGGAGGTCTGAAGTCATCCTGAAATATATTTAAACTCGGTAGCATAGATACAGTACAGTACCATGAACGACATGCGAGCGGCGCTTCCTCGCATCACGCTGTTCTTGCAAATGTATAATGTAGCCATGGCATAACTGGAGCTGGGCTAGCAGGTCTGGTCATTTAGCTAATGGTCTTCGACAAACTCGTAGCATTTGCGTTATTTCAAACGTCGCTACCGTAAATGATCCTAGTGGTAATGCTGCAGTAACCTAGCCTCAGCAGCATCATGACCACGGCTGTACCGCTCTATACTGTGTATACCTAGCCTGAATTCTGCCGACTGTACAGGAGCTGAGGTCCGGCCCCTTCGCGCGGCTCCGTCCATTTGCCTTTTAGAGTTTCCCCCAACAACACCTACGCTCCCCTTACCTATTAACAATAAAGAAATTTTATTTATTGATCGTAGCCTAGGTTTATTTATTTATTTTTTTTTCTTCCTAAATTTGTGGCAGTAGTATTAACTTAGCGTAACATTTTATCAGAAATATCTCAATTGAGTAACTAAAATTGACTAACCGCTAGAAAAAGAAAATCATCCTCAGAAAATGCACATTCGACAGTGTACACAAAAATTTTCATTCTACGATGGCAGGAGATGTAGCACTTATTCAACTGGACACAAAATGTGAGGTAACCTTTGAAACATTTTATGGAAGAGCTTCATCAAACTTCTTCCTTAAAAATAAATACTTTTGAAGGTTTGGAATAAGGCATTTCGTTTTGTAATAAAAAAAGCCAATGTTGTTCAGCATAAGAGACACAATGTGTCAGACGAGATTGAAACCTTTTCAATGGAGAACTACACGAAACTATCATTCTAAAAAAACTTATGAACGCTTGCAAAGAAAGTTTTTCATTTTGTAATCCTGAAATGAGCTAATGTTGTCCAGCTTAAAGGAACACAATGTGTGAGGTGAGCCTTGAAATATCTGTCTCGTCCGTCCATTACGAGACAAAGGCTCACACAGTCTCGAGGTCCAGAATATTGCGCCGTGTCTAGCAGTGATGCCATGAGTGCCTTACACTTCATGGCAGTCTCGCGGCTAATGGAATTTGAAGAAAGTTAGCTGCCGGCACACAAGTTGACGGCGACCGGGTGCATTTGTGGAGCTAACAGTGGAATTTAAGGAAAGTGATGTTAAAGCGTTTGAAATTCCCAGAAACTGTGTGTACGTACGTGCAGTTAGAGGAAACTGTGTCTGGTCCGGCATACAACTTTTTCACTATATCACAGCTAACGCTCATTATTAGTGTGTTATATCTATCTTCTACGGTAGATTTCATAATTCATTATTATTATCATCATTATATTCCTAGTTTTACCACCACATCCATGCCAGACGACGTGATTCAAGTTGTGAGACTCAGTTTATTATGATACGTTGGTATATAAATGTTTTATCACGGCATTCCCGCCGGAAAGTTTCAGTCTGCCGAATGCGCTACTACTGGCGAAAAAAAACTCAAAACATCAACACTACACGTCTCGACTGAACAAATTCGCTCAGCCATGCGGGACAGTGCAACAAATGAAAAACGAAAAGAGAAGGAGACAGAAGAAAGAAAACACTCGTGCGGAGGGTCCCTTCCCTGGCCTCCCCACACGGGATTATTATATTATAACTTTAACCACCCAAGACCCCATACGAGAGCGGATAGGAGTCCCAGTCCCAGGAGATGAGTCGTTTACCACCATTTGGCGGCCCACCTCGCGCAACAGAAGAGGAAGCATAGAGAACCTACCTAACATAAAAAATTTACTTACTTGTTCCGCAGCAACTACAGCTACCTACAATATACTCTGCGGAGAAGGCACTCGGGACAGCCCTTGGGTTCGTGAGACCTATATATATTTTGAAGCGATGGGGCAAGCTAGAATATACTCCTGAGTGTAGTCAAATCCACATTTTCCTAGTCCGAGCTTTACAAAGATCGGTTAGAACATGAAGATTAATATAACAATTGATATATGAGAGGCTAACTATTGGTGCTTGATTAATATAACATTCACGATCGTCTTCGACACGTCAGAAAAAGAATGTGATTCTAAGGCACACTACCTACAGAAAGTAATCACAGTGTGGTTGGATTGATGTTGGACACTATTCATCGCTGCTATTTTCGCAGTCACAATAAAATTGAAGGAACAGGCTTTTGAACTAGAGCTGGAAACGTGAAGAAGAACGAGCTTGTCCTTTACCAACAGTAAGATGAAGATAGGAAATGCATGCTCGATAATAGTAAGAGTATCATTGAAAAAGACTAAGGGGCCCCCACACACTACAGATGCTGCCAACTCAAAGTCAGTGCGCAAACCTTCAGTCAAGCCAATTTGCGTAGTATGTAGGGGCGATCATGCTCCAACTCTAGCCAAATATCTAGGCATGAGTTGGAGTTGTTAACTAAAATTATTTGGCATACAGTACGCGCTTAGCGACAAAATTCTTGCCGACGGTAGAACTGGAAATCGTGCATCTGGCAGCAGCCTTCGCTTGACTGCTGCAAACTGCAATCAGTTATTCGACTGCACTTGATTGCTGCAGTTATTTTTATGAAATTCCCATGAGTTAGGTACGTACAGATATATCACAAAGAGTAAATGATCCAATTTTTGTAATGATCAATTTGTCATTATTGTCATTATTATCATTATTATCAAAACTTAACCCTTGAGCCCCCGCGGACAGGTAATGCAGCCCATATGAAGCACTTTGCGACACCAGGAAGCCCGAAACGCTGCTAAAGAAAATCCTACAAAAAGCCATCAACAGCTGACTCAAACGCCTGCAGGTCAATACGAGCGGCAGCCAATGCCGGCAATAAGTTCCAACCCTAACAGACCACGGTACGAAGCACCGACTGAATTGACTAGTTCGTACCTAACATTCTCTAAAGAGAAAGAGTGTGCACCGACCACAGCACGCGTAGTTCTCAGAACGACATTGAGGGCAAGGACAGAAGAATACAACCGATGCCTCTCATTGTTGTACACCTTAAAAAACATATAGAGTTTGGCCACCCTTCTCCTTTGGGACAGGTTCACCAGATCATTATCCTCGCACAGCCTACTGGCTGAGCTAACAAGTCGGTTCAACAGACGCAAGAGATTGTCAGCAGCTGAAGCCCAGACCGGTAAGCAATACTCCAACACAGGCAGCAGAGAAACATAAAAGCATCTGCGGACAAACCCATTGTCACCAAACGCAGAATTCACCTTACGCAGAAGCCCAATCTTTCTGGAAGCACGTGACACCAGTTGCCTAATATACGGCTCAAAAGTAAGCTTCTCATCAAACACAACACCAAGAAACTCCAAGGAGCTTGACTCCTGAAGCAAAGTGTTATCTATCTAGATACGTGGATGCTGCGGTAAAGGTGTCTGAGACCGACTGACAATCATAGACTTGGTCTTACCGGCATTCACCTTCATATTCCAAACCGAGCAGCGTGCACTAATGCGCTGTAGATCCCGATTCAGAAACTGGGTGACAGCATTACGCATGCGGGGGCCAGGTATCACTGCTATCAAAGTGGAATCTTCGTCATAGTTGATCACAGTGTTTATCAGCGAAGAGAGCATGTCACTGGTATGCAACACTGAGGGACGCCCTACTCTACCGCGACTGGAGCGCTCAAAAAACCGTGAACAGACACACTCTGGGTTCGTTCAGAAACAAAATCACGAATGAATGACAGAACCCTACCACCCACACCAAACGACTCCTACTTGTACAAGTGGTGCCATTTCGAGGTCATCATATATATGGATGACGGTTGTCACGCCATGCCAGTTGCCTACTCACCATCACGCCGCTCCGAGAACAGCATAGTCACCCCTAACGACAGTCGGTAGACCTAGCGCTACTGTGTCTGTCGCGCTGCCATCTCGTTTCCAGCGCGTAGGCTTACGCCGCCGGGTGCGCTACTGTCTGTCATACGTGATGTGGCTCCCGCCTGTAACTTGCTTGAGGCACCGCTGAAATGTATATTTAACGCTCGTGTTTGTTCTCTAGTGTTTTCAACTGTATACAATAGAGACAACTGTTTATCTGTGTAACCTTAACTAGCATTTTCTGAAGTTGATGTTTGTATTGTGCGAACAGAGTATTGTTTTTAAAATTAAGTAATATCCCTGTATTTGATCATCTGTGGTCCGATACCGGATACGGTGGAAGACCCGCTTTTTGCAAGACAGCCCGAGATAAAACTAGCAAATGACTTTGTTTTTGCTTAACCTCTTGCTACGTTTTTCTTGAAGGACGGGTTACGCCTGAGTGGTAACCTACAGTGCTCTTGTCATTATGGTGTGCACGTGTGGCCGATGCGCAGAGGAAGAGGTAGGGGCGTCGCTGATGGGCAGAAACCGTTAATGAACTATTTGCAGTTTTGAAACGTTGGATGGTGGGTACAGCAGAAGCTATAGTCTTCATATTAAAACAACTCTTGGAGTTTGGGCACGACATGTGAGGAGCCTAGTATGTTTCATCCACTCTGTTAAGATGCTGGCCTTGTCTTTCTAAACACTAGGGTAAATAGCGACAGTACACTAACCAGTAGTTGTCAAGATATGCAAGATACCAGTACTGTTTTAACAATATGTATGTAATAATATTCTGGCATCAATACGTTTTTAAATGCATTCAAGATCGTTACAAACACACATTTAGCCCACTGTTCGCTTACACTAGGAACCATTGCCCTAAGTTATGCTGAATGTCGACTCTTAATTGCTATGCGTAGGAAGTTACCTCGTAAGAGATGGGCCAAAGGCAGCGTGTCCATATGGAGTTCCAAAAGCAACATGTCCATATGGATGTCTAAACGCAACGTGCTCATATTAGGGTCCAAACGCAACGTGTCCAACTGTCCATGTGGATGTCGAAACGCAACGTACCCATATGGGGGTCCAAACGCAACGTGTCCATATGGATGTCGAAACGCAATGTGTCCTTATGGATGTCGAAACACAACGTGCTCATAGGGGGGTCCAAACGCAACGTGCCCATATGGATGTCCAAACGCATCGTGTCCATATGGAAACGACGAATAATAAGCTCGTATGATAATTTACCCACTCCGCACACAATCGTAAGCTGCTACTATAATTTCGTGGATTGCTTCATTAAAAACGAGAAAAATGTTTGCAGGAATCGCTAATATTATCGCTAATATTACCAGGTATCAAGAACTGCTTCCTTAAGAAAAGAGAAAAGTTACTAACAGGCCATGATTACGCTCTTAAATTTGAGAATGGCTTTCTTACTAAAGAAAAAAAAAATATCTCGCAGGCAACGATTATTATTAGAGGAATGCATACGCAACAATTAGAAAAGCGAACTGACAGATATGTTGCACAGAGGTACGTTACTCTGAGGCCAACTCCCAACATCGCCGCCCAACATGCATAACAGCCTGGGCATTTTGGCAACACCGTCAGAGCCTCCAAGACGTTCATACATGCATTTACGATGACTGATGCATGACACTCTGCATTATTCATGACGACTGCCTTGCCCTCTTACTGGCTTACCCAGTTGGCATCGAAACATCTCTGCCATCACGACATCCATCATAAATGCATTTGCAAAGCTTTTCAAATGATACGACAAGCCTGCGCGTACATTCAGTATTGAAGCGAAGCTGCTCTCGCGATTGAAGGAAGGACAAGTTAGTCAATGGACGTGCTATTAATACGCTATTGAAAACCGTTATGTTGCTTTAGAGCTACGCAATTGAACATAATAAGATTGCAGCGTCAGTGGAACAATCGTTCAAAGGCTGCTTGCTAATAATAAACAAACTCAAGTGATATCTATTTACGCCGGAGTCACAACATTGCCAGAGGACTCTTGGTCCGTTCGGTTCATCATAACAGACACGTGGAATATTGAGTCACGACTGCTGTTAAAGTCATAAACGGAATCCAGGTCGGTGTTTTCGTGTTTGCAAACTAGCATGACATTTTAAGTGTAGACTGCGCCTTAAGTCATGAAAAGAACTTAGGTCTGCTACGTCTTATATAATATCAGACTAGCCTCGTTTAATTTAAGGCTGCATTATGAACAAAATTGAACTCTGCTAAGTTAACTCTAACGATAAAGTCTTCTGCTGCCACTTTTATTTAAGACTGTTTCATGGAGTTGTAAGTAAAACCTACTTATGTTTAATTTCAGGACAATAGACTTATGGGGCCTCGAAGCACGAATGTCTTTCAATCACAGGAAGGAGGCTCTGTCTAGCTCTGCAAGCTTTCTACCGCTTTTTTCAGTTAATGACTGCTGTTGCAGTACTAGGATTATTTTCCTTTAAATCCAAAAGCTGGGAGTCAAGAGACGAGTAATAAATACCCAAATGGAGCATTAACCAGCTTCAGGGCGTCGGAGACGCTGCTATGAATAATCACTCAAACAGCCGTTTACAACCAATTGAATAGTTGCAGATCCCCTCCACTATAACCGAACACAGATCGGGGGTATTCAACACCCGACTAACCTGAAGATTTTGCCACCTAACTGTCGAAAATATGCAAGGATTGGCCCCGGTCGCAGCTTATGTGCTTCTCTCAGAAACCTAGGTGAGCTGACAAGCACAATGCAACAAATGGCTGTCATTGCTGAATACAACATACAAAACCATTCTCCGGTCGTAGGACAAGCTCATAAAATTATTTTGGGCACTCAGCCCAAGTCACCTATAGCAGACGACTGACTAGCAATAGCCGAAGCTCAGACAGAGAAACAATACTTCAACAGATGCACCAAGAAAGCATTGAAGTACCTGCGATCGACGTTGTCATTGCAATAGCGTTGACTTTAGGCGAGAACTCGAGCCTACCCGCAGTAAGTGAGACGAAGCGCCGTATTATTTGTGTTAGAATGGATCATGGCATATAGCTATTTGTAAAATGAAGTTTTCCTGGTCACTAAGCGATATTTTGCAGGAAGAGACGTGAAATATGTCACCGTAAAACAGGTAACTTTTGCACGGAAAGTTTCAGTACAAGCATGGGACCAGCAACTTAGAAGGACTGAGAGCAAACTAAATGCCATAGGTAGGATTGGGGGGAGGAACCGAAGTAGACATAGGAAATTTATCTTCTATATCTATTATAATTCTGCTTGAGGCTCTATCCATCCGCCCGTACGTCCTGTTCTGTCAGTTACACTTTCACAATTAGACAAGGGAAAATTACGGTGGGTATATTGGATACCACCTCGGCAGAGAAGAGAACAAAGTTGCACTCTTTCAAGCTGGAACTGCTCTCGGGTGCTCTCTTTGTGTGGAATTTCCACAGGTTCCAGCTTAGTAAGAGCAAGGAGCTTCAATAGAGAAGCTTCTCTGGTAAGAGTAGTAAAAATTTGTATGATTTTAAATGCAAGTGAAAGTACATCAGCGAATATATTCAGTTAAGTTTATAGGTACTATTATTAATTTACAGCTGTTACGATGGACGAGCGAAGAAGACAGCAAAGAGAGGCTGCTAGAGAACGTCAAAAAAGAGGACGCAACGATTCAGAGAAAAATAAATACAAGCAATGCGTGACCAAAACAGCGCACAGATGCAAGCAAGAAGAAATTATTTGGATGAACAGCAACGAGAAATTTATTTAAATAATATGAGAAAAAGGGATATTATTCAAAGGAAAAATATTATGAACGAAGAAGAAAGGGAAATATTGCTTAACAACATGACAAAAAGAGCTAGACAACAAAAAAAACATTGTCGCACATTCATTAGAACCAGTGAGATATAATATATTAATATATCTATTTTTTTCGAACAGAATATGCTACTGGGACAGCAGCTGCCACTATATACAATGCGATGTCTGAGGAAATACAATGACCTTGAGAACAAAAGAGCACTTTGCAGCGAGTGAAGCAACTAACACAATCTGTTTTCGGTCATGGTGTTGCTATGGCATTAAACAAAGCAGAAAAACGATGGGCTGCTGATCAGTATCCACGGGTCCCAAAACTGAAAAAAAAAAATCAGATACGCCGACAAAAAACTGGAGGTACATGTAACCTTATGGAGGGCTAAATTATCTCTAAACTGAGGGAAACAGAGCTTGGAACATCCATCGGTGCAAATACATAGGCGAACATTGCAAGAAGTACCGTCGTATTTCTATGTCTTTATGAAGATACAAGTGCGAATTATTCTCTGACAGAACATATGCGTGGTACCCTGGTCTAGAAAAGGCTAGCCGAGATGTAAGATAGACGGACTGGGTGACGATAGACGGGGTTAAGCGGCGGACGTTAGTTCAGACGGTGCGGGTTAAGGTACAAGCGCGACCTCAGGTTAAATAAGGTAAGTGAAAACATTCACTAATCGTGTGTGTCACCACGGACTACTTAATATACGGACTAACACATTGCCTTGCGTCTGAAAAATACCAGACGCTGCTTGCAGAATTAGTTTAGGCCAAGTGAATGAAAATTACTTGCGGTAGCCAAGATACCGGTACGTCATGTGACAGGATATACGCGCCTCGCAACCAGACGCTCACTTGGTAGACAAGATACCGGACAGGATATAAACGCCTTCGCCACGAGAATATTTCAGTCTCTTTATTGATGTTATTTGGATTGAAAAGTGAAAAGAAATACGGGAAATCAGAAAAATTATCATGGTGTATAAGTGCAGCGTCCTTGGATGCCTGAATAACCACCCTATCGGAGAAAAAGGAACTGTCTTCGAGTTGCCAACAGACCAAAATCTACAGCGAAAGTGGATTTGTTTTCTAAAACGTGAAGACCTTGATTCTCAGGAGCATGTATTTGTCTGCTAAAAACACTTGGCAAATCATTTCGTGCGGAAGAACAACCACAGGTATAGTTTGATTAGCAGCTAGATCTATTTCCTACCATTCCTTCCAACTCTCAATTGATGAGTAGTATTTCTCAAACAGAACGTGAACAAAACAATAGCAAAACTCCGCAAAAACCACCCGCTGTGTGAGTGTTCCAACCAGATGAAATCCAAAAATACAAGGAAATGAACACCATTCGATGCACGGATCATTTCGACGCAGCCTGCATCAAATCGTTGGGCGAAGGCTGCACCTCTGTTAACAAAGATGGTCGCCAGATACTATACCAAATTGTAACTAATCACCCCAACGTCCCTGCGGTCACACATTGCATTGATGTGACCAACGACCTCCGAGTGAAGCTGTGCCATAAGAATGTTCCGGTGCCATTACCCGAATGGTTCAGACAGGGAAGAAACGCGTTCCTCACTAGAAAGTCCACGATAGTCAACTTCGTAGCATATCTCAACGAAAAGTCAAAAGAACAGCACGCAATCCTGGATGAAGTTAATAGCCTGAAGTACCAAAAACAGCCAACATCCACTATATAATAAAACCATTTTTGGTCGCTTGCTCCCTTGCTTGCTCCAATGTTTGTCCGTCTCTCCATTACGCAGTTAAGAGTTTAATAGGAGAAAATTCATGCACTGAAGAACAAGTTGAGATACCATACAATTTCAGCGCTTGGAGTACCGGTGACAAATATAGCTGTGGATCTCCGGTTTCTCGATCCCGGGCTCTGGATCCTTAGCCTCTGGATCCCCGCTTTCATTGCTGAATGATATCGAAGTAATTGAATCTTCACGCTGAGCAGACGCCTTTTTATATTGAATTTACATCACATCCAATTTTCGACGCCGTCGAAAAAACTTGTGATTGAGCTTTTTATTGTTCCGGTTCCCAGTATAGGTTTGGCTGTATTATAGGTCTCATCCCTGCAGGCCTGATCTTCCATTAGTGAAACGCAAGCTGTACAACCATGAGTTTTGCGATAGCAAAATATCCCCTGCAAGTGAATATTAGCTTGGAATTGGGCAAGCGCTGCACTGCACTACGAAAACATAGTTCAGTCAAAAGAATTAACTGGAAATGTGGAAATGCCCAGGGCTCACCGTATTGTGGATACCAACTGATTATTAAACCTCCAGCGTCGAAATTTGGATGCGATGTAAATTCAATATAAAAAGGCGTCTGCTCAGCGTGATGATTCAACTACTTCGATATCATTCAGCAATGAAAGCGGGGATCCAGAGGCTAACGATTTAAAGGCTGGGGATCCAGAGCCCGGGATCCAGAGGCCGGAGACCCAAAGCTATATTTGTCACCGGTACTCCAAGCGCTGAAATTGTATGGTATCTCAATTTGTTCTTCCGTACATGAATTTTCTCCTATTGAACTCTTAACTGCGTGACGGAGAGACGGACCAACATTGGAGCTGCGTCGATATGATCAGTGCTTCGAATGATGTCCATTTCCTTGTATTTTTTGTTTGATTTCATCTGGTTGGAACACTCACACAGTGGGTGGTTTTCGCGGAGTTTTGCAATTGCTTTGTTCACGTTCTGTTTGAGAAATACTACTCAATTGAGAGTTGGGAGGAATGGTAAGAAATGGATCCATGCTGCTAATCAAACGATACCTGTGGTTGTTCTTCCGCACGAAATGATTTGCAAAGTGTTTGCAGCAGACAAATACTTGCTTCTGAGAATCAAGGTCTCACGTTTGAGAAAACAAAGCCACATTCGTTGTAGATTTTGGTTTCTTGGCAACTCGAAGACAGTTCTTTTTTCTCCGGTAGCGTGGTTAGTCAGGCATCCAGGGACGCTGCACTTATTCACCATGATAATTTTTCTGATTTCCTGTATTTCTTTTCTCTCTTTGATCCAAATAACAACAATAAATAGACTGAAATATTCTCGTAGCGAAGGCGCTTATATCCTGTCCGGTATCTTGTCTACCAAGTGACCGTCTGGTTGCGAGGCGCGTATATCCTGTCACATGACGTACCGGTATCTTGGCTACCACAAGTAATTTTTATTCCCTTGGCCTAAACTAATTCTGCAAGCAGCGTCTGGTATTTTTCAGACACAAGGCAATGTGTTAGTCCGTATATTAAGTAGTCCGTGGTGACACGATCTTCACTAATAGATATCATGAAATTAGAGAGTCCCAAGGTATTTTCAATACGACCTGGAACGTGATCAATGGAAGAAGGAGTTAAGTTCATATTTCAGCTACTACTGCTTGTAATCTCGGCTAAAAGATTCACTACCAGGCTTGGGACCCGAACTTGGGTCATTTTTGAAGCTTCGTATGCATGATACGGGTCCAGGGCATCATAATTCAGGAACAATTCTTTTGTTTTTTTAGAATTTTTACAGGTTCATTCAGTATTTGAGGAAGAAAATTAGGATGATATGGGCCTAAGATATCACTGAAGAACAGTGCATCTGCTTTGTTGAATTTCCACGGGTTCCAGCTGCATTCACAGCAGCGTAATGAGCAGGGTAGGAAGAAACGTTCCCATGTTTCGTTAGACTGAATTTGTCAGGATAAGTGACTGGCGTTTTTTATGGGGTGGGTTGGAGGTTAGAAGAGCTGCGTTAAGTCAAGCTGAAAAGTGCTATAATAGCGTGGCTTAGATTGTTACATCTTATAAAGTGACAGTTTTAACTAATCGTAAGATTCTCACGGGTCATGTTAGCTTATTTGATATAATTAGGCTTGAGTAGACAGACATTATTGAGTTGGAATAAGTTAGTCAGGAATAAGCGACGGGCGTTTACTGAGACTTACACGAGGTGGGTTAAGTCAGAAGAGCTGCATTAGGTTAAACTCAGGTAGACTGCAATAGTGTAGCGTAGGTGTGGTTCATTTGGAAGGTACAGACTTTATTCAACCTTGGAGTTTCCAAGGGTCCGGCTAGTAATATTTAAATCAGCTAGTATCATAGTAGTTATTTATGTTGGAATTATTGTATTATTTGAATCATCCATTCTCGTCTTGCCGTAGTTACGTAATTACTGTTTCAATATTCGCTCCTGTATCAACACAGAGAAGCGCAGATTTCCCATTTTATTATTTTATTCCTAGTGTAAGCCAGGCCATGGTAAACAACAGGATTCTCTGAGCGCCGCGACTCAACCGTAAAATAGGATTAAAGAATTTATTAACATAACCGCGAGGTTCATTCTATGACTGCTGAGCTCCGGGGAGAATGTGTTAGCAGTAGAGGGAATCGATCAGGTATGGTACCGAGTGTCCCTCTTCAAAAAAGTTACATTTTCAATTGGCTGCTGTGTTTAGGTATATAAGATACATTCCCAACCCATATAGTATCTATTCTTTTGTTTGATGCGTATGGAAACAGCAGCCAATTGAAAATGTAACGATTTTCGGAAAAACCCAGTACAATTATCATAATGAATATTTTGATATTGGGGAATATAAGGTCCGTTTCGAGACTGAGGCAAGTGTAGGGTCTACGAACTATTTCATCTAGCTATTTCCATACAGTAATATTTCAGACAACCTTCAATGTTCATAACAATTGAAATATACTGTGTAGTAATGACTTCTACCAGTGAGGACATATATCTACCGGGGTTTGTTTTTCTATTTGTCTGATAGCACTATAACTCAAAAAGGTATAGGCTGATCGTTATGAAAACTGACACAAACTGCTAGGAGTGTCAAGAGGAACGAATAAAAAAATTTTGGTGATGAACCGTCCGTTTGTCTCGTTGTTAGTGTCTTTAGTAATGTAACCTAAAAAGTGGTGGACAGACTCTTACAAAATTACACAAACTGTTGGGAGTGCCGTTAAGAACTGAAGATTAAATTTTGGAGATGATCCGAAGAAATTATGTAAGCTGGACCATATTAACATTTTTGAAAGCAGTATGTTACATTTCGAAGGTCGGTGTGTTCGGGGTGCTTCTCTAGTTGTACGTTTTCTTTTTACACGCAATTAATTGACTATATCAGTTATTAACTTAGAATTGAACAGGCAGACATAGAGTTTGTTCTCTTGCACCAGCTCAAATCGATCATTGGTGCCACACTTTACAACTTTTGTACGGCTTATCGGAACATCTCAACTAGTGTATGTTCACAGGAAGCAATTGAAAGATATAGTACAGAGTTTTGTTTTTCACGTAGAAAAGTGAGAAACATGGGATTCTGAAGCGCCACAACTTTATTCAACTTCACAATAATGACGCCCGTCCAAAGTTGCAAGGATGACGCAGTAGTAACTCAATAATTTGGGAAAAATTGGGATACGACCTTTTACATCATGTCCTCCATATTATCCCAATATTTCACAAACAAACCACTTTTCCAAAAATATGCATTGCTTTTTCACCAATCTTTTATTCACACACCGACATTATTGCAAGGATCCGTACATTTCATAAGTAATAAAACGTTCCCGTCCAAACCCAACTTAACTCTTGGACTTACAAATTTTTCGAACTGAAACTTTCAACAAATTTTGCTACTTGAGTTTTAAGTGAACTCAAGAGGAGGGCACGTGCGGCGCAGAGACAGGAGTAGAAGGACGCGAGGCCCCATATACCAGGTCATTTTTACTCGTATGGTTGGGCCGCAAATAGTAGTAGGTACCCACATCCTTAAGTTCTTCCGTGGCAGCGATCCTTAGGTTTTCAGGGACAATACTGACTGTTACCAAATTCAGACCATTTGGCACTATTTTTTTAAAGCTTCAATGGTTATCAGTGAATTCGGTTATTATATTCCCAATAATCTATGATATTGTAGCTCTCTTTAAGCGATCCTGTCAACATCATTGCCTTCAGTGTAGAAAAAAAGGGGCATGTGGTATGTTGTGGGAAATACGGTACCCATGCAAATGGGCATAGTCGCACAGGTTCAATGCACATGGGTGAAGACGAAGAAAACTACAAAATGTCATTCAATGCAGTATGATACGAACACGGAAAAAGGAAAATTGGATATGACGTCAATAACGCTAAGATTCTTTCGCATGTGGAAAACAGGACGACGATCGAGAGCATACACTGGCGGTACATGGATTGTTTAGTTTAGCATTTTTCAGGATTTTGTTCATTTGAGTATTTAAGGAATTTTGAACATTTTAAGCGCTTTGAATGTTCTAGTATTTTTCATTCGAGTGTTTTCATTGAGCGGATTTTTCTAACATTCCAGTTGAGTATTTTGATCATTTGAGGATTTTTTACCCGAGCATAAAAGAGCGACAGATTCTTCATTTGATTATAAAAGGAAGACAACAAAGTCATGCGGAAAGAAAGTCCTGGCACATGCTTGCATTCAGTCAATGGTGATGTAATTTAGGACATATTCGATTGGGACATAAAGTCAAGTTGCTTAGCTTAAATCGAGCGGAAAGTCAATTCGGACAGTTCTTTTTGCCACTTGGACTTGCGTTTAAGGCCTTAAGCGGAACCGGCTTGAGAAGATAACTCAGTCCTGCTACGTTGGTGGTTTGACTTTTTTTAAGCGTAATGCAATTGACTTTATGCTAATGTAAACAACAATGGTTGCACGGAAACAAACTTTTCTCTATTTGACGAATTATTATAAAAACAAAAGGAAGATTTTTTGTAATTTTGACCTCCTAAAACAGTATTTGAAAAAATTTTTTACTCAGTTTTCTTTGATACTTTGACAGAAAAGAAGAAAACCTATTTCAGGGTTAACTTAAGTATATCGAACTGAAATCAAAGAATTTTACCATGGATTGATAAAATGATATAAATTAATCGATCACTCGCACGGATCAGCGTAGTGATCTATTTATATAGTGTCTTTACAGTCGCGTCCGCTGCATCCCGAACAACCTACAAAAACTTAGCTGAGCAGCTCCATACTTGTAACACTATCTTATGGAACGACATTGTTGCAGCTTGCGAGTAAAAAATTATGAAATTTACTTCTAAGGATGCTTAAGTTTTAAATGTTAGGAAAGTAAGACAATTTTACTAGTGATATCACAGCTTAGGTTAATATTTTCCAGCTTAACTCCTAAATTCCGTTCGATTGGGACACGCTTAAATCGGTCCAACAAGTCAAGTCAAGTGCACTTAAATATGCGACAGCGATGTCCCAATCGAAAACATCCTCACTCGATTAACTACTCACGCCATTATTTTCGGTTTCTTTCAATACTCGATACTCCCTGAGAACTTCCCAATGTAATTATCGCTGCCGAGCCTTGCAAAAAAAAAAAAATTCCCAATGCGTCTATTTCCCATGCAAACATCCCTTGCAGCGTAACGGCTTTATTTCGGATCTGTTGTCATCCAATGCATCTTTCTAAACATGGGCAGCTAATACAGAGGAATTTCTCCACTCCTGTGAACGCAGAACAAGGTCATCATTTTTTTGAAGTCCCGCCTCACTCTTCAAGTATCGGAGATGTCAAAGAGCATCGGAGAATAAGTCTCTCAAAAATCAGTAAAAAAGCTGATCCGCCCGCCCCTCTGACCGAGTTGATCAACTAGACGAGAGGGATCACTTGGTGCAGTTACGGCACTTTACCTCTCACGGCTTGTATCGGTACTTGATCAAATATTCAGGCGTAAAATGCGTTTTAAATTCAATCAGAGGAGAGCACCGCCAAAAATGCGACAGTGAGACAGCGAGGGCCTTTGACAGCCACGCAACCTTTCGGCGGCAATATAAACCTGGTGAAAGAGGGAGGCGGCGTCGGGCGAATCCTGGGTGAAATTTTCGAGGAAGCATGGTGACGATCCTGGGATGAAAGTGGTGACACACCTTGGGTGAATGTGATACAAGTGAAAAGAACATGAGATAGATGTGAAGAATTTACTTACTGCCACAATCATTTGTTTTTTATTTAAAATATGGTACAGAAATTTGCAGCAACTTGATAAAACACTGCCATTTCCATGCAAGGAACAACAGTTGAATTTAAGCAAATGTGACCTTGAAATCTAATTCTTTTCAACTCTTAAGTAACTCGTATCAGCGCTCGATTAACCATTAACCATTATTCAGTAACTTTAGAGTGACTGAATTTCATGCCAACAACGCACGATTTAATTATTGATCGGTCAACTGCAATCCATCGTCAAAAATGTCACCAAAGAACATATATTGGCACCTCTTTGATGTTAACAATTTACCATATTCAAAGAGGCTGTGGAAAATATGTATCTCATTCTTGCAACATCATAAAAATATATATCTCCCTCTTTATTCAGTTACTATAAAAATATTCCTCCGTTTTGAATTCAGAGTCATTCAGTTTACTCAATAGTCACTAATTATCATAGAACGTTAATCCTGAATAGTTTAGTACAAAAGGGTCTTTTGTGTCTCTCTTCGCGGTAGTTTATTCTAGGATTATGAGCTGGAAAGTTCCTGGGAGGGATTTCCTTCCAGTTTCATAAAAATAGTCTGCAGAGTTTTTTATGATGCTACTTATTTTAAAGTAGTGAGAATTGTGGTGTTTTAACTATTTTCCTCAAGAAATAATTTTTGTAATATGTAAATTGCAAGCCTGAATAACAGCACGATGCTATGACTTCAGTGAGTTTCCCTCCAATCCAATGTATTTTCATTAGAAGAGTATTTCAAAATTCTTCAAAATAGGGTATATTATACCCATTTTATAGTTGACGCTACACGAAAAATAATTTCGAGTTCTAGGGTTAATGAATCTAATTATTCTAACCACAACTTGTTATTTAGCTCATTCCACAGTAACTTTGGAACAGTCTCATTCCTGTTGGGCACCATTTATTTCAGAACCAGCTCCATAGTGATCTTGAATAATTTACTTTTGTTAAATGCACGATTGCTAACTCCGCCGTGACCGTAAGTACTTAAGCATATGTAATGACGTCCTATCCCCCTATAGCGAAGCACGACAATTCATTAACGTACTGTTTTCATGGAAAGTAATCTAAAATCATATCTTATGCTCTCAGCTACGATTTATTAATTTGCAAACTCCGACGTAACCGTAAAATACATCCCACTCTTTTTGCGAACATGTAATATTTAGGCCACCCCAATATTCAGTCCGAACCATTACTCATCCCAGATGAGAGCAAATTAGAAGAATTCTCATTTTTGCCACGGGAACACAAAGTCAACTAATCCAGGGCGAATTGCCTAGACCAAATATGGAGTTTCACAGGACCCGTCGTTTTAGACCTCTCTTCATTTTCCCTACATTCCGACTCCACTAGAGAGATTTGATATGGTGCTTCCAAGAGCAAAGTTTTGATCTAATTATCATGAACTTTTGTAATTGCTACACAGACAGAACCTGAATTTCACAGGGGGAGAATGAGAAGAGACCCCGGGGATTTTTCCGACTGAACATTGGTTGAGATTTTACTTGCGAGGAGGGGCTGAGTGACAGCTGAAAAAGTTCACTAGAATCTCGATTTTCTTCTTCACTTGTGCTCAATATTCAGTATAAAATAGAGATACGACCTGCAGTATATATGCATAACTGAAGAAGAATTAGTAACATAGAACTGACACTTTATTGGAATGTTTCAGGTAAATAATGCATGAAAGATTTTATATCTCTGTGTTCCCTTATTCTGGAGTAAAGTAACCCAATTGGTAAACCGTAATGAACCCGTATTTTTGGGGGTGATGGATATAAAAATTTTATATGTTATAATATATAGATAGTTACATCCAATAGCTGGCTATATGAGCTAGTGTAGTTTATCACGTGTTTGTGATAAAAAAGGGTACGTTCGACAATGGGGTAGTTGATACTTACGAACTTGTATTTTGAGGTAGGCTAATTACTTCCGAAAGGTGCATGAAACATTGCAGTTGGTCAGAATTTTTTGAAAGAATTCTTAATATACTGCATGCATTATATTTACGGCTTTAGAATGTTGAATTTAAATATTAAACTAAAACTAATTTTATAAGCTGAACAAAAGTGTCTAACTAAGAAAAAAAAAAAAAAAAAACGTTGACGTGTCGAGATTAATTTCCCATTTTCAGAATTTAAAATCAAGAATATAGACTAAACGTCGAAAACTAGTAATTTATTTCTACCTAAATACTATACTAACTATGGACAGAGTTGTTATCGGGGGGAAGGTGTTAAAGGCGAAAGACCGGATAAGCTTGGGAGGTCTCAATATCAGTGTTTGTACAGTCGGACGATTTATGAACCGCGATGGCGAAAGGAATATATAGTGGAAGAAAAAAACGTTAGTAGATTAGATTAGATAGGCGGCAATAGACGAACCAATAGGCTCATTCCCAAAGAGACACCGGAACTTACGTCCCGGGCCTCTATGAGCTATTGCCATTATGTTAGTAGGGTATATAGGACTGAAAGAAGAAGTGAGAAGAAATGGGAAGAATCCCAGCCAAAGAAACGATCATGAATGTACGCAAGCACGATCAAGAGCCGCTGATAAGCGGAGCTTAGAGATGTCAAGCTGTGTACTGTAGTTGGAGCGGGAGAGAGAAGAAGACGGATTAAGGTGGCCTAGGAAGCTTTGGTCGTTAAGAGTTTGCGATTCCTGGAGAAGGAGTTCTTAGCTGTAGAGGATGTCTCTCCCAATGTATCTCATGACAATATTTAAATGCGTAGACTCCGCACTGACAACGTCGGAAGGGAGTCTATTCCAAATGCTGACTATGATATACGGAAAGAACTGCTGACCTAAGGTCGTTCTTCGGGTATTATGCTTGAGTTTTCGACCGTTATTTCGCAAGCATTCATTGAAGTCTCTTTCAAAGAGTCCCGTTGTAAGTACGTCGTAGAAGCCATTCAAATACTTGAATGTTTTTGTTGGCTGCCTCCTGAGTCGTCTTTTCTCGAGAGAGATCAGACCCTGTTTATTTGGGCGACATTCATACTGCTTAATTCGCAGCTGAAGTATCAATTTCGTTGCTCTGAGTTGGACTCTTTCCATGTTATCGATATCTTTACACAGATGAGGTGACAATAAATGAACAGCAAATTTTAAGTGTGGCCGCACTAGTGCCTCGTACAAGGGAACGATGATGTCCTTGGACTTGTATTCAAAATTTCTGGTGATGAATTTTCACACTCTTGTCAACTTGCTGACTGTGTTGTGGCTTGTTTGTAAAAGTGATTCCCAAGTCACGTTGTTGGGTGACAGCAGTCAATGCTGTCCCGTTCATTTTCAATGGGGTTGAAGGGTTTACCAGAACTATGTGCATTGCTGAGTAGGGGATTGAAGTGAGAGGTACAGCTGTATTCATTATGTTGAGGTTAAATTTAGTTCCATTTATGTATAGTGATTCTAAAGTAGAGAGTTTTGTTGGATTGGAAAAATATCCTCCGTTTTGAATTCCGAGTTTTTCAGTTATTCAGGGACGGTTGTTTTGTTCTGCATGAAGACGGGGAGCGGAATATGTAGGTTTTGCGAAAGGTAAGCTTGTTCTACTGTATATATATATATATATATATATATATATATATCTAAATGTTTGTCAATGCGGGCTTTGTAATGCTGTCCAGTGCTGCCCACATACGAAGCATGGCAACTTCTGCATGGAATCCGTAGAAAACACTGGGCAGAAGATGTGTGGGAACTTTGTCTTTATTTACATTGAAAAATTCGAATAGATATACAGCAGAAATAGAATTTTCATCTAAAAATCGTTCAAATATAAATTACAGACTTATTATGTAAATAATCCAAAACATACACTATTTAACACACTTCATATCAAAAACCATTTTAAAAAATAATAGGAAATGAACATATTAATAATTATTTTAAGCTGACTGTCTCCGCTAAGACTGTTGAAAATTTTTTCCACTATTCAAAAGTAGAGTAAGGTGCCAGGCTGCTGGCTGGCTGCTAAGAGTTCCTATATTGACTTGCCTAACCTTATCCAAAAGTCTTTCCTATGTCGTACGTTGAGGGTCAGGCAGACAAAAACGTTGCACTAAGCAATTTCTGGAAGCTCGAAACGCTGGTAAACACAAGCATGGTATTAGGTAACTACGTGATATCATCCTTGAAAAAAAAAACGCACCGCTTAAAAGTGAAGATAATAAGTAACACTGTTGAAAACGCTAGGAAGGCGTACCACATGAAAACGCTTGCAAAACGTGCCCCTTGAAAACTCTAGCAAACCGTGCCGCTTGAAAACACTAGGTTGTAAAACGTACCAATCAACACTTTGGTAAAACTTACCACTTAAAAACGCTAGTGAAACTTATTTAACAACGCTGGTAAAATGTAACAGTGAAAAACACTGGTACAACGTGCAAATTATAAACGCTGGAAAACAATCCACTTAAAAAACACTGGCAAAACGTACCGATTAAAACCGCCAGTAAAACGTGCCAATTAAAACCGCTGGTAAAACATAGGGCCTACCACTAAAAACGCTCGTAAAATGTAGGTTTACCACTCAAAAAATTATTCGTGACTTAACGTTCCCACAACCCAACACAAATGTGACAATGAATTCGACTTCCATGGATCAGGGAATATAATGGAAATAGAACACTGATCAATGTGAAGAACTTATGACCGACAAGTCACCAAGATTGCCTTGGTGCTCCGCGTATGTTATTCAATTCTGTTTGTTCATGCCTGCATAAGTAATTCGTACTCTAAAAGGAGACGAGCACACTGCTCTGCGTGGATGTCGTAACACAGAAGTTACACAAGTCTTGCATTCAATTCAATAGAATTCAGTAAGTAAAGCAATTCATATAGTTTAAGTTTCAGCGAGAGACTTGCACACTGTAGTGTACGCATATCACAGCTACAAGCTTGCACAGCCTAAACTGACACCGAAACAGGGGCATCCCCCTTTTATTAAGAAAAAGAGGAAATTAGCGGTAGGTAAGAAACTTTTTAATTTCGGCTTTCAGTGTTTGAGCTTTCCCAGCAACTAGAATGAGAGAAAATATATCAAGCATATCGCGGAAGTACATCGAGCATAGGAATGATTTTGGGAGCTGAAGTACCATGTCTGTAACAGTCAAAGCTTGACCGCCATATTGTCGCAAGACATTAATGCAATACGAGCGAAGGCTGAGTCCTATCCCTGCAGTTTATTGGCTCCATAAACTGCCAACAATTGTAGCGAAAGTTTCATTTAATTCATCTATCAGCTGATTGTGTCAACAGAGTGGGCAATGAGGCTAAGCTAACAATACTGATCACCGTTGCCTAAGATAAACTGCGGGATTTCTCTAGATGGACGTAGGTTAGACACAGTATTTATTATAACTTTTCTAGATGGTTGGAGTAGATTATGTTTGTTTAACAGAGACTGTGTAATGAGAGAGACCAACAATGGTTATCAAGTCAGGCTCAGAGAGCAGCTGTCAAGCTTTAATAATTTTTTGAAGTGGACTATATTTAATTTTAGGCAGCCTTACAGACAAATAGAAGAGGTTAAATGCTATACCTTAAGTCTGAGACATGCTAGTGGGTTTGAGCTCTAAATGACGTGAGTCCCTTATACTATATGTTCTTATTCACCAGGGAGACACCGTGGGAAGATACTCACAGTAGGCATTATCTAAACATTTGTCAGCATATGAAATTCTGTAGTTTAAAGTAATGAAAGAGTTTATCGTATTGTAATCATACTAACTATCAGAATTTCTTTGGTAAAATCATATGCATACATAGATGAAAAATTAAAATACTAGTATATTTCTCGTAGGGTAAGCGCTGTCTATACGCTGCCCACCTTGAAGGCGCATGCCTAGTGTATACATGTAGTTATATATAAAACTCGAGTGCCTGCGCTGTCAAAAATGACAGCGAGGTATTTGTGATGACATTTCAATGATCATAGTCTAGGGATACGCTACAAACGCCAACTCAATTGTCATAAGAGATGAGTCTTCTCTGCTTCACTCCATCTGAGCAACACAATCTTTGCTTCTCTCAGATGACATGCGATAAAAATCAGTTTGTATTAGCAAGCAGTCGAGACATCCTTAAATTTAATTCCAGCAGCGTATCCTGTATGCCCAATGACAGAACTTCATTACATCGAAGTTTTTTCGCTCAAGCGAAACTGCTTTATCGAAGGAGAAAAACAGGCTGGAAAGATAATTGCTACATCTGGTGAAAAACGCTTTTCTTGTGCTTTATTAATCATCAATTCACTTTGTGCATCCTAAACTAAGAGCAAACGTACTTTTGATGTAAGGAGAACGTAAAAACAGACTCCTTTAGAGCTTTTCGAGAGGCTATGAAATTACAGAATATAATATTACAACTTCGACAATCTTCTGCAGTTCTGCAGCCTGGTTCAATTTTTGTGAATTAATTCCATCAGAACGGAAAGTAATCGGCAAAAAATTCCACCTGGCCTATTTTTTGCGCATCTACTTTGCGTGACATGAAACATACAAATATATAACGATATGTACATATATACATGGGAACGTGTGCTCAACACAACCCTAACACTATATCAGTACCGGCGTATATGGTATCGATGATCTAAGTAAAGCTATTAGCTGTTTCTACGAGAAACCTTATGACCATTATTGATTATCATTTTTGCTAAGAAAAATCACTAAACACTGAGTAATACCCGGTAGACAACTATAAATGGTTTAACTGTGATCTGTTAGTTTATTTAGTGAATTTTTTTAATCCTTGATTGTATTCAAATTTCAAAATATGTCAATTAATGAAATGTACCTATGCATTTTAATGTCAATGTGCCAACACTGGTGCAAATTGGAATGAGGGCCAAGCCTGTAGGTAGGGCATTTAACAAACTAGTCCTTGTTAAAGGTAATACTCATTCTATGTAGTCCTTGATGTAGGTTCAAATCTTTAGTTGGAGGTGCTTCACATATGCAATCATGAAGCAAGCGTTCATATATCGGAAGTCTGGAACAAAATATTTTGATGCTAATGACAAAAGTTTCATGAAACGACTATGACCTATAATAATAAGTTCCAGTGGGTATGATACCCATCACAGTCTAAGGGTGATATAATTTTCCCAGAATATAAATTTAATTTGCATGAAGATTATGGAAGCTTCTCCATCAATGGATCGCAAGAAATTCTTAACAAAACGCTTTCTAAGTTTCAGCTGAGCGGGCAGAAATTTTTCTGTTACACGGCAGTGTTCATATAATTTATAATTTCAGGAAGTTTTGTCGGACTTTTAGATTGAGTTACAAAAGAGAACATGCTCAACATTATAACAAGTTGATCCAGGAGGCACAATAATAGCTACGCTCCTTTAGTTAAAGTAGAACAAGGCATTATAATGACGAGGTAGATATATTTAATATCACACACAAACTTAAACATTTATCTTTAGGGAGAGTGCTAGTACCGTGCGTGGTAAATCTGATTAGGATATTAAAGCCCTCTGAGAGCGCATTCCGCCGCCAAAAAATGTACTGTTAACAAAAAATTCAAATTGGTCCTGAAACTACGATTTTATTTTTATCACAAAAATTTGGTCATTTGCGCTTCCTGACAAAAGTAACATTTTCTGTAATATTCTTGAAGATCAGTCTGTAGCCTGTAATTTTTGAGTTTTGTTCGAGCACACACTAAGACAAACAATAGCCAAACACCCAAACGGAGGAACCGATCATCACCAAAATTTGGTCATCTGCTTTCCGTAAAATACTTAACAATTCGTACAAATTTCATAAAAATCCACCTTCCACTTTTTGAGCTATGGTACCAATAAAAAAGAAGCAGACAAACAAGAAAGCGGCTGAACGGATCTTCACTAAAATTTAATCATCTGTTCTGCATAACATGCTCAGCAATCTCCGTAAATTTTGTAAAGATCCTCCCATAACATTTTGAGTTTTGTTGCTGATAGGTAAACAAGCAAACAGAGATTAAGACAAACTCGACAAAAACATAACCTCCTCGTTAGATGTAATAATTATTCATGCTTCATTACCCTCAGAGCTCACAGCTAACAAAAAAAGGAGTACTTCACGTAGTCATAATTATTATTCCCATTATTTTCAATGTTCTATCTTTTACTACTGCATGTACGTGTTTCACTATAAATGAATCCTATTATTTCCTTTCGGATGGCTGTGGGCATCGGTATCATTGTATACTATTGCTAGGATTCTTGCTTTTATATGAAGGCATGTATAGATTGCCATGTAAATCGGGGTTATATGTAAAAAAAAATCCCAGTCTCCTCTCTGAAACTCGTTGGTAGCATTGATGAAAACTCACAAGATATAATAAGTATTAATTCACGTTGCGAATCATAAAGATATCTTCCTTCCCTCCCTTCATAGAGCAATAAAGCTACTAAGCACTCAAACTTACACTTTTTAATTGCTCCGGACCGTTTCTCTTCTTATTTATTATATTCATAACCAAAACAGTATGACCTCAAATGCACCGTCTTTATCCTCATTTTTCGCTCACGTAATATTTACAAGTGTTTTATTAACTCATTTGCGTGAACGAAAGCTTTAGAATTAAAACACTGCTTTCATTTCCTAACCTTGTACCCCTCTTTCTCACAAATATGCACTTTTCTGTGCGCACAAAAACCATTTCATTCTTATCAACTAAATGCTCCAAACAGAGAAGTAAATTGAGCTTTTAGGAACTCAATGCCCGCTTCATTCCTGGGCAATATGACTGAGCTCTCCGTCAAACAACGGGACCGTTAATAGCGTTCTCGTATTTTATGGGAGCATTGCCCCGGCATGAAAATTTGTTGTAAATCTCCAGCGGTTGCGCAATTTTTTCAGGGCTCTCCCCAGTGTTAATTAAAAAGAACAGCCTTGCCGAAGCGAACACATGACAAAAATTGCGATGGAGGCCGCAGGCAGGGCTTGCCTGGGCCGGGCTATGGCGAGCGTGCCTGGAGGAGGACGGTATGCAGAGTTATCGTGCCGATGATTAAATTAATATGATACTTCGAGCGGAAATATTCGCTTAATTGTGACGAAAGTATTTGACTATGAATTATCATTAAGGAGGAAACATGTAGTTCACCGTGTCGATACGAGAGCGAAAATTGAATAAAACATTAACTTACTTATGACGGCGACGCTTAACCCTATGAATAAAATAATTATAGAGAAACTAGGCCCTTCTCGGTGTCAATAGAAGACTGAGAATTGGAAAAAAATATTCAAATATTTACGGTAAGACGAGAATGGATTATTCAAATAATACAACAATTCCTACCGAACTAATTTCTACTACACTAGCTGATTTAAATATGATAATAACGATAAAATTACATACTTAATCAAGATATGATGAGAGCCAAAGAATTCTTACAATTTCTTCAGAATGTGCAAGCCTGATTGTGTTTGAGCGTAATCAGAGCAAATTATTCACTTAATTTACACGTTCTTTCGTTGTGCGATAATCTGCTTAACATAATAATTAGAGTAAATTTATTCGCTCAGAACAAAGATTAGAAGACACAGCTATTAAGACAAGGATAATGGCAAACTAGCACTGCTTGAAGCCAGAATAAAATAACGTTAATTATATCATAATTATTATGAAACTGCGAGCATCATCACAATAGTGAGACGAGAACATCCACATCATAAGATAGTTCAGCTTGTCACATATTCAGTATTTAAGTGCACAGACAAATAAACGCAGATGGACGGACGTTTCTTCAGTATTTCTGCGAGAAAATTTACGACAATATGTCACAATTGATCAATTGCTTGAAGACGAATGTTCGTATCCATGATACAAGGGCTAATATGATTTCTCCGGCTGCACCGAGAGGCGACGATGACGTCACAGCCGTCCCGATTCGCCGATTTGAGCTACGCTTAGAATTGTGTGTCTGTGGCCACCTGTATCTGTGGTTGGTATCTACGTGGGTTTTTAGCTGTCAGTGCTAAGATAGGAGAAACAGCAATGTCCAAAGTTCTAAGCATCGCTAAAGTCCAACTAGACAATTCGTGCCTTTGACCTACAATCCAGCGGAGACTGTAAATGGTGTGACACCGACAACAGAGCGTCACAACAACCCAAGCAAGTTCTGTACGCAAACTCACCAGCAGGCAGCAACCCCATAACCTCAACAAAACGACCAAGCTTACAAGAGATCAATTTCTCGAACACCTTCGACAAAATGGGCGTCTGTATAATGGGTCGATAGTTGGCGACATAGGGCGACACTGGACCCTTGGGAATGGGAGTAATATTCTGAGTACGCCAACAACGAGGAAAATTTCCTAACCGTATCAGGCGCTGGAAGATCACTGCTAGCTTGGGGCAAGAACGTCAGCCAGCTGCTTATAAAACAAAGGAAACATACCCACCGGATCCACACTTCCATACGGATTAAGGCTCTCAAGCAGCACTTCGATTGTACCAGATCTGAACGCCAAAGAGGTCAAGCATGGTTCAGGGTGGCATCCATGAGGTAATGAGAACACATCTCTGCTCTGCTTCCCGTCGAAGTGAGCCGACAGAAGCTCCGCTCTAGCCAAGGAATCAGTAATGATACCTCCACCGTGACCAACAAGGGGCGGCAAGGAAGGTTCAGCATAGTGGTTGCTTAAGTTTAGTACTTATTCATCAGTAAAAATGTTAATACGCCATGGAATTTCCACGGGTCTTGCTAGCTTTATTACTACATATATATTTGCCTTTGCCCAGAGGAAACTAGAACGACCTTATCTACATCCTTGAATGTAGGAATTATTTTATTGCTCTTGAGTAAAATTTGGCATGAAGATACATGCAATTTTGATGATCTATGCAATTACTGTGCTGGAACGAAAATTTCATGTAACCAAAGGGAAATCAACTAAATTTTCTTACTTCTCGGTGGTGAAGTGGCAACTACTCGGCATCACACCAAAGGAGGCCCGGGTTCGATTCCCGGACGATACGCTATGGATTTATGCTACGTGGAGCACTCTACCACCGAGAAGCGAAGCGAAGTGCGGCGAGGGATCCCAAATTAACTCTCATTACTGACTGCTTCTCCAGCTCTTCACACAACCAGTTTTTCAAAATTCTAGAATTAAGGCCAAAGAAACCTCGTTAGGTGCATCGATCTATGAGAGATAATAAATGATCTTATTGTTTCTCACACTAATAGCAAAGAGTGGCATGGGACACCCGGGCTCCAAAATTTTGGCTAGGCCATTTTGGTGCAGCCGTTTGGGTGCCATGCGAGAGAAATAAGGGTTACAATAGTCAGCTTACTTGTACTTTGTACCTTGTACTTTGTAGGCGTTCGGACGAAGTCCAGGTGGCGATATTCACTTCCCTCACGCGTGTAGAGTCACGGTACAGTACTGGGTTTCTTCTGTTAACTCGCAGCAAGCGCCCAAAGGGAGAGATGGCAGCGAATAACAGACACTAAAACTGCAAAATGTAAAGAAAAATAAGGTACCGATGAAATGGAAATCACTGCACGGGGATAGACCTATTACTGCAGATTAAATTAGGATACGTGAGTCAGGTTAGGTTAAATTAGAATAGGTTAATTATTTGTAGATTATGCTTATCATCCTCGAGCAAAGCGAGAGCGGTAATAATGTTTACGCTTAGGATTTAGTACATATATGTTTGTCTGTCCACCCCAAAAGAGGGAGGAGTTGAGCAATGCTCATCATATTTCGCAGGGAGTCAGGTGGGTTGACCTAGATGTGAAAAATTCCAAAACTCTAGAGTCAGCTGGCCATCAAAACTGACGGGCTCTTAAGCCACGAGACGTTTCAGTTGATAATTGTTTTCGTTGTAAATATGTACATGCAGGGAGTAAATTAAAAATAAAGAAAAGATTTCACAGTCGTAAGGTTAGTCGCCGTCACCAAAACGTACCTAAATTCGCCCTACGCGCCAAGGGAAATGGCAACCCGTTGAGTCTGGGTTAATAATTGGACGAGAAGTAACGATATGAATTAGTTAATCGTATAAATAGAATGAATCCCACACTACAAAAACACACAGTTCGTTGTTGGTAGTTCTTTGCTTGTCTCTCCTAGCCACTATTGGTGTTACATAAGAGCGCTTCATTTGTTCAAGGGAAAATAGTCTCTTGCTACGCCAAATAAAAACTCCAAACTTTGAATGCATCATCTCGGTTTCCAATTAGCGGTAGCATGGATACTGAAGTTCAGTGCCTCCCTACAGTAGAGCTTTTAATGCTTTTAGCTCATGAGCCTCAAATTGAGTTGGATATTAAATAGGGAAATGGCGACGGTGTTCTGCGGAGCAGTAAAACGAAGAACAGCGCAGCAAATGGAGATTCGCCGAAATACTGTGGTAATTACTTCTTGCCCTCTCTTTTCCCCCAATTAAAAATTGCTCGAGGAGCAAGGGCGGCATACGGTTCGCACATAAGTAGTCGAGAAAAGAAGCGGCGTATCCGAGGCTCGATGGAACACCGATACTCAATTGTTAGTATACTAATTTGGGGCCTTGGCCAAAGTAGTAGTACACAGCTACTTTTGCCAAGGCACAGAGTATCTATAGAACACTGCAGGAACATTCACGGGGAAACGAGCGCTACTCAAATGTACTGTACTTCGTTCGGAAAGAAATCGCCCATGTCAGCCTACATTATGCGTATGACAACCGAGCAGTGCCATAGCGCCTTGGATTCACCGTTTCGTTTCTCGTCTTTGTGCGTAGCTCCTACAACAATTTTTAATTGGGTGTGTTATCAGCGGGGCTTCTAGTTTGTGATTAGGAATAATTGCACTACTGCAAAAGCTATAAAAATGTTCATGAATTGTGAAGAAAACTGGCAAACAACCCATCACGAGTACGAAAAATAGAAGTTATGGGTGTTTGGAAAGACGTCCCGAAAGCCCAACGTGGTTAAGATAACCTTAGGGCTGAACATAC
>LQNS02276498.1:13589393-13601575 GCA_001587735.2 Parhyale hawaiensis
GGAAAGAGGGGAGTCGCAGTTGTGCTCTCGATCGCTTCCACTTCTGGTTAGGCCAGTGCCCTTGTACTTCACCTTGAATGCTAGACGCATTTTGACGCTACTTCACAAGTCTTACAATCATCACGAGGGGCATATAGTATGTTCATCCATACTCGGGATCCATGCATGAAGGAGTTCCAACGCCGTTACGAAGCGTATTGAGTACAGCAAGCCAGAAAAGAATTAGAGGGACAGAATACCAAGTAATAGCTAGTAGTATAGGATTGGAAGCAAGCAAAGAGGACGAAGAAAAAAGTCCCGAAAGCCAACCTACGGCTACGGTAACCAGGTATTCTATGAGGTTATTCTGAGGGGAGGGGGAGGAGGCTAGCCCCATGACCTTGTATGGGCTACCTATCTAGCGTAGCCAAACGGCCTATCTTATGAATTCTCAGGCATTTCTCCAAGGAATCGCACCATGAACGCTGCACACATAGGAGTACAGTGTGCAATATGTAAATGACCCCACCCTACGCCCTCCATTTCTTAAATAGTCGATCTAACAGAGTCCTGTATGCGCTCGTTGCGAGCCAATCTAAAGAAAATTCCTCGATTCCCAGAAATTTTGCCTTCCAGGACTTAGGATTTATATAAACTGTGATTTTTAAAATTTCTTCAAACAATATAATTTTCAAAAAAATATGAATCCTGAAATTTGTAATATTAAAAAGTATGATTTTCGGTAGGTATTGTTTCTAAAAATAACGACATCAGATATAATAATTTCTAAAAATTATGATCCCGATAAAGCTATAGTTAATATTGATCAATAGTGATATATATTAATTATGACTTTCTGGACTTGATAAAAAATTCTAACTTCCTTATCTTACGATATACAGAAATGACTACAAGTATAAAAATATCAAGTTCTCGTAAGTCAAGTGCTCTGTCGAGTTATTGCACCAGGCAAATTGTACAGAAGGAGACAAAAAGAATTTTGCACCCCATTGTGTGACGCAACGACGAGCCATATCGCCATTTTGTTGATAGGATAAAATTCAGAGGTACAAAGAAGCTTCAAAGCAATAGATGAAGTGGCCGCTGCCTTGGCCGTTGAACTTCAAGCCAATCTATATTCCATCAGATAGAGATTGAAGATGCTGTCTCGCTGGATATTGCTCGACGATACGTAGGCTGTAAACAATCCATACTTTACTGCGGTCTTAGCCCATTACGATTCTATTCCCTTTAGGAAAGCACCCATGACGCAAAAATGTATGAAAACTTATTGTGCAACAGCTTTGTTTTTCAAGTTTGTCACCATTCTGCAGTACAAGGGTACATTGCATTTGCTACCTTGTTCTTCCAGCTAAAATATCTAAAGAGGTTAGTGTGGCCAGTTATTTCACACCTAAGCATTACAATCTCCTTCCCGTATTGTTAAAACAATTTAGAAGCCATATTTTTTTTGGAGTTCGTTAGAAGCCAGCGTGAATACATCCCTTAAAAATATGATGTTATGGTGACTGCTGCTATAAACCCCCAAAATATTGGCGGTACGATATGAAAGCTGAAAAAAATACAATCAAACGTGAGTATGTATAAAAAGTACTACTGACCAAATAAAGACATAAAAATTTATTTATTTTTAGTAATGGTCACCACATTAAAAGGTTTTCTTCTACACCAAAATAGTTACATTTCCTGCCAAAAAAGAACTTGCCGCAAAGGCGTTCATTCTGTCTTTGTGCGAGTGTAATTTCATCCATACGACTCAGGGAATAATTCATTTCCAAACCATTACGTCTAGATTTCCCTGTCGGCAAAGAGGCTCAGGCAAATACGTTCGTTTCCGCATCGTCTGTGAAAGAAGAGCAAGTGAGCACAAACACATAGCGAACAATTCTAATGTATATGTATCGTATCTGCTATATATCTTTTGTCCGTCAAGAAGTCTTGGTGCAACACAACTCAATGTTCAAACATACGATTCACAGATAATGCACACGATCGTATTTATGGTATATTTTCTGTCTTGTCTTGCAAGAGGCGATAGAAAAGTTATGAATTTCCACTTTCGCCAGAGACCCAAAACTTCGCACCGATGTAGGTCGAGCGATGCTTCTACATTCTACACGTTCGTATATTTATCTTCACGGAAGAGGCCGCGGCAATCACGCTTAGTTCCTTCTTTTCCAAATCACAAAACTTTCATGGACACGACATGCAGCGATTAATTCAGTTTCATAGTTTATCGTATTCATATTAAGAGGCTCTGGCAATGACGTTCATTTCTGCGCTCGCCACAGACCCGCAATTCCACGCCAACAAGCATCGAATAATTCTATTCCACACCACCGTATCTACATTTCCCGTCTTGTAGGAGGCCTTGGCAATGACGTTCATTTCTGCGCTCGCCACAGACCCGCAATTTCGCACCGACAAAGTAGCCAGAGACTTCGCCTCTCCTCAGTCTTGACGCCAAAGACATCATAGCAGTGCTCGATCCAATTATAGAGCGTCTCGACAGGAAGGAATGAGATCTCGGTCTCGGTAGCATTTCCCTCTCAACGCTGAACCAAGAAATGTTTGAGTTTAGGAATGCTAAGGACGATCTTGATTAGCGCGCGCTCCAAGTTCTGGTGCCTCTTCGCTCAGATCTAAAACGAGAAAATTATGATGGGCAAATCGGCGCCTGAGGCCAGGCGCGACTACGAATGGTTGCTCGTAGAACTCTACAGGATCGGGTTATTAAAGCGATAAGTCGGGAGAAGATGGTGTCAATAAGCTGAGAATCATTATGAGCTAGAACACTCTGAAAGCGCATACCTCAGCCAAGGAAGACAACGGCAACGCAAAATTCAAATTGCCTCTGAAACCATGATTTTCTTTGTATCAACACCAGATATAATCATATGTCTCTTGAGAGTATTAACAGTTTCTATGATTTTCTTGAAGATCCGTTCATAATTTTTTTGAGTTATACTGCTAACAAACATTATGACAAACATAAGTCAAACATACAAACGGACCAAACTGATCGTCACAAAAAGTTAATCATTTAAATCTTTTAGCATAACTAACAGGTCCTGTTGATCTCATAAAGATTCATCCTGAACTCTTTGAGTTATTGTGGTAACAAACATACAATTAAACGCAGAGATAAACCAACGAACGAACTAGCAGATCACCACAAAAATTTACTCTTTTATTTTTCGTAATTTAATCTTACAACTCAGGTGAATTTCATAAAAATCCGTTTATAACTTTTTAAGCTATGGAAAAATAGGCACACAAACAAACATATGAACAGATTTCCACCAAAAGTTTTATTTATCTGCTACTGGTAATATGCCAAAGAATCTCTGTAAATTTCGCAAAGATCCGTTCATAATATTCTAAGTTACCTTGGTGACAGACAAACCAACAAACAAATAAACAGACAAATGGACCGACAAACAAACACGACAAAGAGATAACCTCCTTGGCTGAGATAAATATATAGAACCAGCGTATCCGTCCCACTCACTGTGATGCCGTGGTTGTTTTTCGCCTAGCCCCAAATTAGTGAAAATGTAGCAATTTAGAGGCCCGTGGACCAACGCAACGCACGTGTACTTTGGCCGAGCTCTGATAGATCACAGACTGACTGTGTAGCGGGGATTTGTGTGAGGCGTGGGGGTGGAGCAACACACGTCATACCACCCTCCTCTCATGTGCGGGGAAGGTGAAAATAAATTCTTGGTCAATGATGCGATGACTACTTTATTTTTGTGGCGCAGGTGTAAACTTTGTTCTTGCGGCCACTGTACTAACAAAAATCACAGATGATAAGATTTTGGTGTTGATACAAAGAAAATCGTGGTTTCAGAGCTAGGGTAATGTCTCAATTACCGAATGCCCATCTATTACCGAATATAGGTAGGAATCTTATTGCGTTCGGTAATAGAAAGGCATTCGGTGATTGAGACATTACCCTACTTTGAATTTTTCATTACCGTCGCGTTGCTCGGCAGAGGTATGCGCTGCTCTATGTAGTTCGAACTTATCTGGTACATTTCTTCGTGGTTTGGTACCACATTTATTTTTAAACACTAAGGGGGCACGAAGGAGAAATATATCCCCAAGGGAGGGTGGAAGTAAAAAGGTTAAGAACCACTGGTCTAACGCTTAAGGAATTTTTGGCCACACACCAGTTAAATTCGTAAAACAGTTTCTGCGGCAGCCAAAATCCTTATTGCTTTTGTTACATTTTTAGTTTATCCCCACAGCACCCGGGGTGGGGGAGGGAAGAAAAATTCCAGTAAGGAGAGTTTAAAATTATTTTAAAGGTCGCACAGTCGCAATTTGGATCCAGCTTATCACTTGGTGCATTTCATATGCCGTCTCAGCTTCAGCTTTGTCTTAAATTATACTACAAATTTCTATTTAATTAGCTTAAGCGGAACGGGGTATGATGAGCTACAAACATGCTAAAATAGATGAGTGTAAACTGCACTTCTAGCAAATTGAACATTTGTCTAATGAATATCCGGATTCAAGTATTACTACTATAGTCTGACCATTTTATGAAGGCGGTTCGGTCATGGTCAAATTCCTCTACAGCGGCGCCAATCCTATGAATATTTTTGAGATTTCTCTATATGCAGTTAGTGGGCGTGTCTAAGATGTGGGCCGGACAAAATCTCAGATGTAGGTACTCATAGAATTGGCAACGCTATAGAGGAATTTGACCACGATCGAACCGCCTTCATAAAATGGTCTGACTATAACTCTTTCCGTGAATTTGCAAACTGAGGAGCAATACTACAATTTTAACATGAAATGCGATTGGCACCGCTACAAGCATCCGCTTCAGTCATTCTCATAATTTTAATAATTATTAATAATAGAAAGCTCGACTGTTAGTATTCATTCGATTTATAGTTCAGTTTAAAAGCCTTCACCACCATCCAGAAAACTCCTACAGCATCACTTGTCAACTATATAAAGCTATTGTGGAATAAAACTTAGAAATTTTAATTTAATCTCTAAATTCTTTTCCCGTGTAGTTTTCAATGAAACTGACTTGTGACAGTCCAGAAATTTTCACGAAGGTGGAGCGAGCTTCAAAATTGTTTGTTATAAATTACATATGTCAGTTTTAGTCTCTCTATCCCAGATAAGTGTTTCAAATCAAGGAGGGGAAGGGACAGAAAGGATGCCGAAATAAATGTGGAACCCGTACATGAGGGTGTTCCCACACTGAATCAAGATTTAGTGGAATAAGTGCTAACCGACGAACAAGAGAATGAACAGAAGAAGCGACATTAGGTGCAGGAAGCAGGAAAGGAGCAAAGTGGGTACGGAGAAAAGACCTTCCAAGTAAGACTAAAATGACCTTAAGTGTCTTCTGGGATGAGACTTCAAACAGCAAAGAATGGACGATAATAATTAACTTACCCCTCCGAGGGGAAGGGCCTTATTTATTATTATTATATTCAGGAGTTTAAGTCTCCGCTTCCAAAACAAAGGCGATATCACAGAGGAAGAAAGAAGGGACATATAGTATGACGATAGACACGAGGAACCCATGCACGACGGTGTTCCCACACAGGATCAACGGGCATGGGAACAGCAAGTCGATAAAGAAGAGGAAGAATAGATGGGAGAAAAATCAGTAGGAGTAAAAGATATGGGAAGGAAGCGTAGTGGGCACGAAAGACAGACGTCCCGAAGGCTAAGGTAACCTACAGGGTCCCCCTGGGGCTGCTGCTCCCCATAACATAGGATGAACGAACCTAAACTAACCCAGCCCTATGGCATATCCTATGCCCCCTGAGGGGTAGGGGAAGGGCCTATTTTACGCCTTCCGATGGGAACGGAACAGAAATAAGATCAGCAGTAGGCAAATGGAGTAAAACTAAGGTAATTTAGACTAAAAATACAAGTTGTGGCTAAAAAGAAGAATGAAAACAAGCGCTATCCATCGCTATTAATAACAGTGTCCATATAAATTCCCGGACAGAAAATTAGTCCCCTGTTACTAAGAAGGTGTAGGACCTCCACAAGCGCGTATAAATAGCAGAATTTTGAACCCCATAGAAGCTTAAGTTATGTGGAAGCATTCTGGATGCTCCAGCCTTGATTCACAGCTGCCCAGGTATAGACGGGTTTTTGATCTGCTCTAGAAAGATGAGAAGAAGGCAAGTTGTCACAGAATGGCAAAAAGTAGTTATTGTTTTTAATCGATCTACCAGACATATCGAGTAAAGAAGTAGCGGAGTTTGCCGGTGTTTGATGCTGTACTGTTCTGCGTGTCTTCGAACAATGGAAACAATCGGGTACAAAGAGCAATGATAGGTGTAAGTGCGGTTGCGGTTGCAAAAAAAAAAAAAAAAATGCTCACTGACAGGGACCGCCGCGTTTCACTGCTTGTTGACCGAAATCACTTTGCATTAAGGTTGAAATTGTTACAAAACGTCTTCTCCTTTTTTTTTGAGCGGACTCTTCGCAGGCAACTCCATGCAATGAACATATGGCGTCGTGTAGTTTGTATGCGACCGATGTTAACAACAGGCCACGAAACCGCTTGTCTGAAATGAGCCAGAGCACATGGAGTGTCTAGGACTGGAGAGGTGTCATCTTGTCAGGTGAATCACGATTCTGTCTCTATGTAAACTATGCCCGCCGTCGTGTTCACCGAAGACTTCATGAAGCCTTCAACGACGACTGTGCGCGCGGGCGATACAAGCAGGAGGTGGGTCTGTCATGTTCTGGTGTTATCTTAACTGATCGGAAGTGAGCCTTTTGGTTGAAATCACGAACAAACTGAATCAGGAAGGCAACATTAATTTGTTCAAATACCGAACTGCTACTTTGCCAATCTTCCAGGATGATAATTGCCGCATACATCGGGATAGATCGGTCATCCATTGGCATGGAATCTATTGTGGCTATGTAAGGCACCTAAAAATGGCCGGCTAAGTTCCCAGATATGAACCCCAGCGAGGATTTATGGGATAATATTGAACGACAACTTCGGCGCCGAAAAGATCCTCAACGTACTTTGGCTAATTTAAGGGTTCAACTGACGCAAAAGTGGTTCAAAATGGAGCAAGTGTACATTTGATATTTTGTACACTCTACGCCTTCAAGAATTATTGCTATTATACGTGCTCGTGAAGGACCGACACTTTCTTAGTAACAGCCTAACAGGTGGCTAACTTTTTATCCGGGGGTTTATTATTATCACTATTTTGTTACCCTAAAGATGAAATTCAGATATCACTAATGTCCTTTAATTATATTTCTCACGTTGAAAATTGTGTACGGTATGCGGTTGATGGAACCCTTTCTCTTTGCAGGAGGATATCCAGTGGCTTAAAAGAATTACAAAACTATGCTTGTGGCTCTGCCTACAACGCCATGTTTGGCTCCAGGGCAAAGACTCCAAAGGTCCCTTATATAATAAAGCTGTGTATCAACTGGAAAGCCAATCTTGGTGAGCCACACTTTTCTCTCTCACGAACAAACGCTGCTTTCCTCACCATTTTATGAACGGACTTTTTAAAGGTTTTTTTTAATAAAGTCACCGTTTCAATTAGCGTATTTTCTTTGTATGAACACGACGCTTGCTGCATTTTACAGCTTATCGGTTACGCAATGTCACCATTCTCTGCGCGAAGTGTGATGAGATTGGCATAATTTTCTTTCATAACGGTTGCAACAGAGAAAGGTTACGTGGGAGGATACAGGACTCGAAAGGAATTTCGTTGCGGAAACATTACTTCCTTCTATTGAAAGCTATCTAGGTACATAGATTAGACGGCTGGCAGTAGAATGTCTAACTAACCCATCATTCCAAGAGAGGAGCCGGGACTTACGCTCCGGCCCTCAATGATCTAATTATGTGAGAATCATTTAGGTCATTGAGCAAGAAAAGAAGAAAAGACTAAACTCATCAACGACGAGAGAACTGGCATATACGATTTATTGTAGCAACGATAAGTTAGTTGGGGCCTGAATTAAGGCGGCCGCTGAAGCTTTGCCCGTGAAAAGTTCGTGACTTCTAGAGGAGGCGTTCGTAGCTGCGGAAGGGGTTATTTCCAAAGTTTTCGAGATCATTTTAAAGTGCATTGACTGTTTTTGGCATCGACAACTTTGTAGGGAATTTATTCCTGATATTCGCTGCAACATACGAGAAAAACTGCTGGCTTAGAGTAGTTCTTCGATCTTTATGTTTGAGTTTGTGGCTGTTGTTTTGCAAGCGATCATTAACAAGTCCCGTTGTAGGCACGTCGTTTAAATCAGTCAAGCATTTGAATCCTTTTTTAGTTGCCCCCTGAACCGTCTTTGCTTGGGAGAGATGAGTTTACACCCTGTAAGAGACGACACGCGTATGGCTTGTTGCTCAGCTGAGGTATCAATTTTGCTGCTCTGCTTTGGATCCTTCCATTTTGTCGATATCGTTGCATTGATGTGGCGACCAGAATTGAAGAGCAATTTCCAATTGCAAATATACTAGTGCTTTGTACAAAGAATGACTATGTCCTTGGATTTGTACTCGAAATTGCTGGTAATAAATCACAAGTCTCTTCTTGCCATTTCCACATTCTTGCAAGTCAACTTGTTGTGTTACAGTTAGATTGTGATAGTTATTCACAGGTCGAGTTATTGGGTGATAGCTGCAAATTCTATCTTGTTCATTTACAATCGGGTTGAGGTGTTCTTCGGCCCTACATGCATTACCGAAAATTTATTGATATTGTAGATCATCTGCCTAATTGCCGTCCATTTCGTGAGGAGGCCAAGGTCTTGTTGGAGCTCAGTATTATCCCGGGCAGGATGACGTATTTTAGTGTCATCTGAGTACAGTATTTACTGCGGATTATAAGACTAAGATCACTGATGTAAAGTGGTGGCAATAATGATAGTACATTTTGAAATTTTTTAATAAGTTTAAAATGCTGCAAATTTTAACTGAATAATGTTACTTTAACTAGCTACCGATTCCTTATAATCATTATTGTATTCGTTGTCTTTTAAAAATTTTACCACAAAAACAATAGTTTGTGGGCGCAAATCGGGTGGAAATAGAGATAGCTCATATGAAAAAAATTGTATTTTAGAAAACAATGGAAGCGAAAAACATAATTCCTAATATTTACAAGCTTTGCCTTTCGATTGCAACACCTGTACACATCGGTTATTCATAGAATTAATTAAATTAGCGAGCATTTCTTCAGGGATAGCCTCCCAGCATTCATTATGGTCTGCCACAAGCTTTCTTTATCCTGAAATTGTCTCTCATTAGCGTAAACATGCCGTGAGAGTATCCCCCAAAGATTCTCAATTGGGTTTAGATCGGGTGACTTAGCAGGCCAAGCTAAAGTGGCGATATTATGGGCATTAAGCCAATTTGTGGTCAACCTCGCTGTGNAGAGCGCTTGTTCTCTTAAAATTCTGGCAATGTTCTCAGCCATTCGTGTGGTTAAAAGTGCACGAACATAATTCTGAGTTTCATCTCGTGTGTGCGTAGAAGCTCATTCTAACATGAAATTGGAGTATCGCTGTGTAAGTAAACATTGATATCTCCCAGTCTCGTGTGACATATTCTATCATCTCTACTCAAGCATTGCTTTATTACTGCATATATATACGCAGTCATGGTTGTCGCTACAATGCAGCCGTATCTATCAATGTAAACCCCATATTCACGTCGCTGTTAATCATCGTAGCACGAAATAACATGCTGTAAGGACACATCGATCAGTGCCCATCACTTCGCAGTTACTGAACTAATTTACGCGTGTATCATTTCACTGTATCAAATAATATGTACCCAGCGTGTGCTTGCTCCAGCGCTTAATGCGCGTCACATTGCCATTACAGGTAACTTATGTAATTATCTAGATTACGCTCAATGCGCGTCACACAGCTATTATAGTTAACTCACGTGTGTATATCACTGTATGAATCGTATCGATAACAATAGACTCCAGCCCCGCGCTGCTACTTCCAAATTCCTTTTAAGACTACAGGAATTTTCTCGTCTATCATTTATGCATTGACGACATTCTTCATGTTAAGAAAAGCAAAAATTATTTTGTTGGGCGTTTTGTTCTTTTGCAAGCGAAAAGCCTTAAATGTATTACTCGCACTGTGACTAACTATTGTCAAGATAATAAATCTACATAGCAGTGTTACGTTCTTCCATTCTCAACTTTGTATTGAAGATTTAGAGATAATGAACACCTTTACAGACTATTTCATTGTGTATTATGCCTAATTCGCTGTATATCTTTGTGCAGCTCACTATATCTGTATATACCTATATACTTGTAAAGAAGATGTGTGAATGAAGTGTTATGTCCAAGTCAGTCTTGTTCTTCATCCCAACTTCCTCCGAGCGCATGCTTGGACAACTTTTTCTCGAACCCATTCTTCGCGTTTTGCGTTGTGTGCTTTCGTGAGTGCTGGTGCAATTTTTCTCTTTTTATAACTGAAGTTCTTAGATGAACCCAGGATCTGTCGCATTCTTCTCGGTTTAAAATTTAATTGCAGGGATGTTTGTAGGCTTTTTGACCCCTCTCCTGTCCGAGACGCCTCACGGAGAAGTCGGCGTCGGGCTGTAGGGCTCAATTTTGAAGGACAGCCAAGAGACTTTTTTCCGTATTCTTCTGGGTTCTTCAAAAAGTTAGATACCACCATTCTAGGTCTGCTAACCTTCCTAGAAACCTCAGATATAGTGTATCCTTCTTCATTTAAGGCGCTTATTTGATCATTTTCCTTTTCAGATAACCCACACTGTCTTCCCATGCTAAGAAATGGGTTAATTTCCAAATATAGAGGTTACAAGGTGGGGAGCAATTGTCCAGTATGGCGACGCCGGTTTGTTTTGATATTCTTCTCTAATCTGGATGTAGTAACGCGGAAATGTAAGTTTTTTCAAGTTGTGCTATCTTTAGTTCCACCCAAATTCCAACACAAATTTATACTTTTCATCATAAAAGATTACTCAAATAGTTTACAGGGAAACTATAAAAAGAAATAGGTAACTAGTTGAAATAAGGTTTTTATGTTAAAATTTCACATGATATGGCGTAGTATTTTTTTAATTATCGAAAAATTCTGAGTTGTGCTATCATTATTGCCACCACTCTAAATTATGAACAGCAGTGGGTTAAGCACGCTACCGTGTAAAACCTCAGATGAGACTGGCGGCGTCCAGTCGCTCAATCGTCTCTCCTTGCAGCTTCATTCACTGCTGCCGACCAGTAAGTAATGCCCGGATCCATCGTGAATGATCTCTCTGGATGCCATGAGCTTTCAATATTTTCATTATCCATTGATAGGTACTTTATCAAATGCTTTTTAGATGTCTAGGTAAGCGAAGTTTACCCTTTTTTCTTCAACTCATTTCTCCGTTGCTTTTTAAAAGAAGTTAGTCCAGTAAGTCAGTTAGCAGCTTCTACTATATCGGAAGCCATGCTGGGTGTCGGAAATTAGCTGGTGCATCTTCAGGTGGTCAGTGATGTGCTTCTTCAGGAGGCATTCGATGGTTTTGCTGACGATCGATATCAAGATTGATTGATAAATAGTTACTGAAGCTCGTAAAGAATTGTTTTAATTTGATAGGTTACATTGAATATTTTATATTTCTGAAGATGGGAGGCATTCCCGAAACATTAAGTTTTATATGATTAGTCGACTTAATATTTAGATTTTGAAAATTTTCTGAGCTTGGTCTCTTTTTTGTTACATAATATGAAATAAGGTTGCCTTTCCAAGCGCTAAGTTTACGACGAAACTTTAACATTGACGCAAAATCTCATCACGTGTCTCAGGATGCAAGTGCCTACAATTTCGCTTCACTTAAAACAACTAAAGTCTTCTAAACACACGCGTTGCAATTGCGCACAAAACTTCCAAAGAAAAATTCTAGCTACGGGTAAAACTTTGTCGACAGACTTGCAAGCTGCAGCAACGATTGCGCGGCAATTTTTGAGCGGTTTTTCCAGAATAGACTGTAATTTGCGGCACCAAAGAAGTCTTATTTACTCGGATTTTATTTGAAAAAAAAAAAGGAAGGTCTCAGCTAGAAGTGGCGGCGGTCGCCACGTACTCTTGACAAGCACACTTGAGAATCAAGCAAAATTTGCTCAAGCCGAGCAAGTAAATTTGCTGGGTGCAAAACTTTAAATTAGTTTTAAATTAAA
>LQNS02276498.1:13605761-13626338 GCA_001587735.2 Parhyale hawaiensis
GGACTGCATGTCAGCAAGAAAACTATTGTTAGGGAATTGAACCTTACTGGCATTCATTCTTACACTCCTCGCAAAACTCTTCTTACAGCAAAACATGTCAAGAGCCGCTTAACATTTGCCAAGAACCACCTGGACAAAGGAAATGAGTTTTGGGAAGGGGTTATATGGTCTGACGAAACTAAAGTAGAACTTTTTGGCCGAAACGAAGCTCGGCATGTATGGAGAAAACGTGGTACTGCCTATGGAGAAGCATGGAGGGGGCAGCATCATGGTGTGGGGTAGCTTTACTGCCCATGGTGTTGGGGATCTTTATATCATTGATGGCAAGATGAATAGTTTCATGTACAGGGAGATATTAGAGAAGAAGATGCTTCCATGTGCCAAAAACTTCTACGGACGGCGCAGGTGGACCTTCCATCAAGACAACGACCCCAAGCATACTGCGAATTCAACGAAAGAATGGTTTCAAAAGAAGAAAATAAATGTTCTTCCATAGCTTAGCCAGTCACCGAAGCTTATTCCAATACAAAATTTGTGGCGTCTTTTTAATTCTTGTGTCCACAAACGGTTTCTCAAAAACCTTACTAAATTAAAGGTTATCTGCATGGAAGAATGGACAAAAATACCATCAAGTGAATGTGAAAAGTTAATTTCCAGCTATAACAATCGTCTCCATGCTGTTATTGCCAATAAAGGTCACGCCACCAAGTACTAATGTCAGAATTTATTTTTTTGGTCAAATACTTTTGTTCCTCATTACTTTTGCTTGTGTTAAATTTTCTTGTTATAAGTGCACATTTGACTGTTCTGTTTAAATATTCTATTATATATATGTTACATAAACTTCCTGTATTGATTATCCTAAAACAGTCCCTAATTTTTTTAAAATACATTAAAAATAGAGTTGTGCAAATACTTATCTCTAGGCACTGTATGTACACACGTATATCATCTGTTCACACGTATATCATATACACACGTATATCATATATGTTCACACGTATATCATACATGTACACACGCATATCATATATGTACACACGCATATCATATATGTACACACGCTTATCATATATACTTTGTTACGGGCTATTAGATGACCAAGAATCTTTAAAAACGGCCTGTAAAGTGGCCAATTTCTCGATAGAGGTACGTAAAATCCTGGCCACCTAACGGTGCAGATAGCTTCAAAATGTGAAAAAGGCATTAAAAACACCATAGATTTATGCAAATTTGGTCGCCTACTTCTCAATAGTAAAACGCTCCAAAATGTTTTGTGCGGCCACAATCCACGCCGACCAACCAACCCTAGTATCAGCCCCCTTACAATGAGCTTTCGCCCCGCCAACCTTGTAGGTTAGGTCCCCAGGACTAGTTCCGCTAGTGTTCTAAGTAGTTTAGAATGCTGTGAACCCGTTAAAAGACCTATATTTGATATAGGATATTAGCAGAACCAGTCCTGGCACCTAACCTGCAAGGTTCTCGGAGGGGATGTACCTCAATCAGGCCATAACGGAATATATATATGTACACACGTATATCATATTTATACATACACACGCATATCATATATGTACACACGCATATCATATATATATATATATATATAGATACAAACGCATATCATATATATATATATATATATAGATACAAACGCATATCATATATGTACACACGTATATCATATATGTAATTTTAGGATCTTTCCAGAACACCCCATTCAGTTGCATGCATGGCGTTTGCATGAACTTGCCGAATTCAGCCGCATACAATGTATTGCCATTAGCTACGAATAACATGCTATGCTCTTTACACAGAAACAACATTTGCCACTAAAACGATGACGACTAACGAAAGAAATTCCTAGATTTATTTTACGCAATGATTATTGGAGCAAGTCTAATGGAGTTGCACGTTTGTGGTCCCATCATAATAATAAAATTAAATACCAATTCGCGAGTTTTAGAGGAAATATGACAATAAAATTACGACAACAAGCATGGGAAGATCAATAGAACTGCTCACAAAACATCGCTTCAATAAATAAGTAGATACAGAGAAGCTGCAGTTTATCATGGTATCACACAACTGTTATTGTATATATTACTATAGTTATTACTATAGTCATAGAGTTGTAGCCGCCCTAATCTATCACAAATTTGATGTTCCAAGAGGGGAAACGAAGAGACATATGGTACGCCGAGAATCAGCACGTCGGGAAAGAAGAGGAAGAACAGAGCAAAGCATCATTAATAGGACAACGGAACTGGAAATAAGCTCTGTGGGTACGGTGGAGAAATATCCCGAAAGCCTAGCTAAGGCTAATCAGGTAACCTAGAGGGACCCCTCGGGTCACTGCTCTCCGTTAGCTGGGAGGACCTAACTAACATAGCCTTACCGCCCCTGGTCCATCCTATATGGTCCCTGAGGGGGACTCCAAGTTTAGTCACTATTAGCCAGAAATACTACTATGACGCCAATGAAATTGTGCGTTGCTGTTGATTCTTCAGGGATGAAATCAATGCAAATTCGTCCTGTTCAAGCAAAAAACATGCCGATCAAATGGAAACATTATTTGTCGGCAACATATAATGCAGGCGAATAATCACGTTAGTGTCGATGCGTCAGTTGTCAATATAAATGTAAATTCGTGTTATTAATAATAAGATATGTTGCTAGAAACTTGCTTATGAAACTGTATGACATAGGCATGAAGGAAATAAAGAAAATAAACCTTATGAAATATGTGTATAAAACCAGTCATAAAAGTAAACAACAACCCGTTCAACTTGAAATCGGCCCACATCGTAGAGATAGATGTTTCGACAGAAAAGCTAGTGAAGGAGTTCGTTAAAAAATTAAACAGTAATTTATTTCACTCGAAATTTGCTCTAATAATCTCAAGATTTACGTCTTGACAATACAAATCAAATGTTAGCATCGACACGTCTGCCGTAGAATAAGCGGCCAATTCTTTCAATACGAAACTTTCCAACAGAATATCTATAATATTATTCTTTTGTGGTTCCATCCGCACGTACATCTATTCATCCGTCCGTCTGTACGTTACACTTTCAATAGTAGATAAGGGAAATTTAGGTTATCTTTATATGAACGCAGCAGGGCACAATAGGAGTAGAAGTCAAGTACCAATATCAGCTGCTACTGCTCGCACGTCACTGGCAGATTTGCTGTCTCATTCGACCATATTTTCACGCTTCGTATGCTTGATACGGATTTGAGGGCTTAATTAAAAAAACAGGGCTTTGTCTGCGGAATATCCACAGGTCCCATGCAAAGAGTCTGTGCTCGACAAAATAATGCAAGTGAACAAGCACGTCACTATCGACATGTCTGCCATAAAATTAAATGTCAATTCGAGTTCCCCGAAATTTGCCGATAAAGCGACGACGACCAGCAAAGAAAGGCCGATAATCCCCAGCACTGTCGGCCACGGCCGCGCCTCCAGGCAAGTCTGCCGCTCAATTAAACTCCGGGCTCCGTTCCGCCGATAATTTTATTACCGGAAAGAAAATTCCGAGCTGGCGAAGTAAGGCACCAGGTTGCCTTTTTATTTAACAGTTAATTTTAAGCCTTATTTTGGCAGTGATAATGAAAGATAGTGCTTCTATATTGAACTATTTCTTCATGGCATGAGTAACAAATAACTCCTAGTGACGTAGGAAGTAGCAATACTTTTTCTTTATAGAATGAAGAATTGTGTTAGCCTCCGGGTAGCCTATCTTGGATCTTTCATGAACTGATTAACATTCCTTTGTTTGATTTGCCAGAGACAAAGGAAGGCAGAGAGTAGAAGAAAATTGGATGTTAGCACCCAGTGCTTCTCTGGTAATATCCTCTTCTGATCCCTTCTGTTCGCTTCTTTTCGCTTTTCGATTCTTTTCGCTTCTCGTTTCTTTTCGCTACTTTTCGCTTCTGTGACGTCATCACTCTCCCTCCTTCCCTCTGGGAGCTGCTACTCTATATAAGGCGGCCTGGAGCCGATGTTCCTCAGATCATACGGGTAGGAGTGATGACGGACGAAGGTTTGACTGCGTGTGTGAGGAGGAGGTCCTCGCCTAACACAATTTTTCATTCCATAAAGAAAACATATTGCTACTTCCTACGTCAGTAGGGCTTATTTTTCCTCTATGTCATTTCAAAATTGTGTTAGCTTCCGGATAGCCTTTGCAATTTCAGACCCTGTCTTCGTCCGAAGCAGAGTGTGGGAAGGAGGAGCTTTCAATTGGGAATGAAATGAAAGAAACGTCAATGAAATCCCTTCTACTCCGGCAGGGACACGTCCCAAAAAGAGGTTCTAAGGGTGTATATAACTCAGACTTGCCTGAAAAAATAGAGCAAAGTATATACTAATATCTGCCTTTTTCTGCAACAGAGGAATAGGACGTCAGGTGACGCGAACCATCTTGGTGGCTTTACAGTCTAGAAGGTGCAACAGAGCGCCCATATCCTCGCGTGTCGTGACTGACGGGCGGGTAAGTATGAGGGCCCCCTGGGTAATGGCTCTGGCAAGCTAGAGAAGGAGCTGTGAGGCATTCCCCAGAGCTGGAGAGATAGTTGAGTACTTCTTGGTGGGACAGACTGGAAGTGCCTGCTACCCAGTACCGGAAAAAAGAAGTCCGGGGACGTTGTGTTGCGAGGTTAGAACAGGAACCCGAGTGGTGGGAAGGACGGCTTGTCGTCTAAGGTCAGGGCTTGTTCTGGGTGGTAGTTGCCAATGCGCTCGTTCCCTTGCCGGAAGCACGGGCGAGTAAGACAGTTTTGTGGGGCGCAAGTTGTGGGGCTAAGGGTTTCGATGCCCCCAAGGAAATTTAGTTTGGTGGGCAGTGGAGGAACTGTGCTCTCTCTAGAGCGGGGATGACCCTGCATGAGAGCATGGACTCAGGGGCTAGAAATATGACATTCAACAACGTGTGAGCAACTGCAAACCTTTATCAGGATTGAGGAGGGATACGAGATACTTCATCGGGGGACCCATCTTTGGAGTCTTCTATAAGACTAAAGCTTGGCCTTTACCAAAAGGAGGAGCCACTTCGGTGGAAGGAGAACTCAGGGACCAGGTCTTCCGTCCCGATCGAGGGTGTAATAACTCACGGCCATCTGGACCGGATGAGGAGAGGCAGAGAAAGCTTACTGTTCTGGTGTATTGCCACTAAATAGATTAGCAGCCTGGCTCCGGCCATCTGGTTTGGTGTTCAGCAGAGTAGGAATGGGGGACACAGAGTGGGATCCCCCCTCTGCCAGCAGATGGGCTAAAGGGAAGAATTCCCGTAGAAAACACCTTATATGTAGTTGAAGAGATGAGAGGCAAGGTGAGACAGGTCGAGTTGACTGTGGAGATCTTGTAAAGTCTCGGGGCTGTTATCTGAAGGGAAGTGCCTTGTGGGAATCTCGTTCCCAAAGAGTTGGCTGTTCAGTATGCCTTTTCCCTTTTAGCCAAGAGGAGGGGCCAATCTGCAGTAAGACCAAAGCGTCAGCGTAGTGGAGGGACCCCACCTGCTTGACAACGGGTTCGTGAATCTGCGCCAAAAGCGCCTAACTTGGGTGAGGGACAATAATATATTAGGGTTTGTTCGTCCCTGGCCAGGGCCGATCGAGTGGTAGAGGTAATGCCAGGGGTAGCAGGTGAGAAGCTGAGGAAGAGAAGTGCCTTAGCATTCTTTCCGGTTGAGTCTGCTAAACTCTGAGTCAATTGGTGTCCGACAGTTTCGTGGATTTCATCAGTTTATAAGGAAGCCGAGCCTCCGTAGCCTTACTGCGGTGGCGGAAAATGCCCCAATCGGCCGTTGAAACGGCTCTTTTTGGGAAAATAGGGTGATTGGGTGGCGGAAGACTTTGTAATTAGGTTACGATCTAAATCGAGCCTGAAGAGTAGAATACGAATAAGACTAAGCTCTTTCATAAAGGAACGACCAGTTAGAGTTCTAGCTTTGCTTAGTGGGGGTCTGTGCCCCTAAAAATGATAGAAGTCATTCATGCGGTAGGGATGAAATGCTGACGCCAAGACCGCCTGGGTGGAGACGTGCCATCGTCGGACGTCGAAGTATTAGTTAAGGTAGTTGAATGATAACGAGGCTAGAGTCCCGTGATCGGTAGGAAGCTAAGGAGCCGATGGGGAAAATCAGCTGGGAGAAATATTCCTGCCAGCCAGGTGGCCGGAGAGGGAGATATCTAGGTCAAAAGGAGCCCCTTCTTATGAAGTTGGCTGGGCCCGAAGGCCCTTTATCGCTCTGGTTGGGTCTTCCGAAGTCGAGCCTTTGGAGCGACTATCTTGGTGGGCGGTGAAAGGTCTCGTTTGCTGCAGGGGCGTCGTTGTTTGCGGGGCCTTGAGCTGGGGATGTCAGAAATCTGGTGGTACCGCTCCGTGATAAGGCAGACCTGTCTCTCATGCAGAGGGGCGTGTTTTGCCTCTGGGGAGGCCTCTGCGATGATTATCGAGAGTGTGGGTGGAGGAAAGGGTTTGCTGGTTTTAAAGGAGTCAGGTAGGCTTGAGGGTGCCGCCTCAGGGGATCGAATCGACATAGTTCAGGGCACGGGGTGCCAGGAGAAAAGGCTAACGACACACAAGAAGTAATTATACTAAAGTCTATGAGCCTTGTTTGTTTGCTTGTTTATTTACTTTTGTCACGTTTATTTGCTTGTGTCTTGTTTGACACAGCTTCTTCGGTTTTAGACGGGAAGAAATTCGTGGGATGAAAGTAATAACAGATACCTAGGCGGCAATAGACTGGCAGTATCTCTGGACACTGAATTTAAAGCTGATTTTACTAGCAAGAGCGGGCACGCTGGAAATATAACTGAAATATAACGTAAATTGTAAATTGACTTTGCTTACAGTCTGGGTGTTGACTATTCGTTAGAGAAGCAAAGAATCTGTTGATAGTGAGCCGCATGGGCAGCTTCTTCACGGGCAGGAAGGACGGCCGAATAGCGTGTGGTCTATGACCAGCTAAATAACACCTGCTTTAGTGCGAAAGCAAAGACGATCATCACGACAACACAACGGGTCACGGGTCGTCTAGTAGCATATATTCCCATACTGTATTCACGATCCTCCCGAGGACGGCTTTCGGAGTTTGCAGGGAGCAATGCCTGTGGGAGGCTCCGCGCAGCTCGGAATCGGGTGTTAATGATCAGCGGGGCAGGGGGCGTGGTTGGTTATCGGAGGGTACGTTCTCTGAGGGAGAAACATGGGTGTTATGCGAAGGGAGCTATTGGTACGCTGATGAGAAGAGAAGTGATGTTCTCCGTTATGATCTCCAAGGCCAGTGTGAGACTGGTGAGGGTCCTAGCCACGCTGTGAAGGGTATTGAGGCAAAATACCTGGACGAGCTGCGCGAGGTAGCATTGCATCGAGGGGCCGGCTGCTAGTGGTCGACGTCTCGGATCTATGGCGGAAATAATAGGGTGTCTGCCCAAGGAGAGCGAAACCTTCCCCGTGTAGGTAATTAGCACATGGGTATGTCTGAGGCAACCGAAGCGCTCTCTGAGTCTGGGTTGGGATAGTCTCGAACCAGACTAAAGAACTGATGGTCCTGCCTGTTTGTGCTTGGTTTTGAGTTTCTTAGGGGAAGGACGGAGTATCCGCCCGGTTTCGTAGCTAAATTCCGCTGATAGGTGCTGGAGAGTTAGGGTTTGTACCGAGAATCCTCGAATGCAGCAGGGACCCGCTTTGGGGGTTCTTCATTTCTTCGAGGTCGTAAGAGGACGAGTTGGGCCTCTCGAAACTGAATAACCTGGTATAGTTTTCGAGTTGCAGTGTTAAGAGGACAGTGGCAGCGGGAGTAGTTGCAGGGGCTCTGCTCTCAGAGGGTTGGTTGAGAGGAGTAGCTAAGCTCCCTTCCCAAGTAGTGATACCGCGTTTAGCGCTGATGGCCATGGTCTGGGGCAGAACCGAAGTGAGGGCGAAGCGGCAGAAGTGAGGCTGAGTTCACAGCTGTCCCAAGACTATGAAGTTGGGGGCGTGAGGAACCAAGACCGAAAATTAAAAATTTTCTCTTCTTCGAAGCGACAAAGGCGAAGCGACAGAAGGAGAACTACGTAAATGCTTTGACCGTTACTGTTCGCTTCTGTTCACTTCTGTCCGCTTATAAAGCGAACGAGAGTGATCTGAGAAGCTGTGGAATAGCTTCGGGTGAGAGAAGAAGACGGTGAGGTTGGAGCCGAAGTGACGTGAAGGTCGAAGATTTCACATTCTTGTTTCTTTGAAGTGAAAGGAAGCGACGCGACGAGAAGCTGTGCAACGGTCGGCGAGGAAAACCTCTTTCGCTATTGTTCACTTTTTTTAGCGTCTGTTCGCTACTTAGGCAAACAGGAGTGAACTGAGGCGCTGGAACAATCTTCGGGTTGCTTGAAGGTGGGAAACTTTCATCTCTGAAGTACTTCTTCTAGGAAGCGCCAAAAGGCTAAGATATTCGATCCAGTGAATGGGCATACATATGAGAAGAGGCTAACTTGAGCACAGGAGGAGACGCGTTGCGCTAGAGGGGATGCGCAGCGCTGGAGGAGATGTAGCCTGTGCGGAGATCCAAGACGATCTGAGGAACATCGGCTTCAGGCCGCCTTATATAGAGTAGCACCTCCCAGAGGGACGGAGGGGGAGTGATGACGTCACAGAAGCGAAAAGAAGTCAAAAGAAGCGAAAAGCGAAAAGAAGCGAAAAAAAGCACTAAGAGAAAAGAAGCAAAAAGAGAAAGGAAGTGAAAAAAGTTAAAAGAAACGAAAAGAAGTGAAAAGAAGCGAAAAGAAGTGAAAAGAAGCGAAAAGAAGTGAAAAGAAGCGAAAAGAAGTGAAAAGAAGCGAAAAGAAGTGAAGAGAAGCGAAAAGCAAAAAAAAGCGAAATGCGAAAAGAAGCGATAAGCGAAAAGAAGCGAAAAGCGGAAGCAAAAAGCGAAAAGAAGTGAAAAGAAGCGAAAAGAAGCGAAAAGAAGCGAAAAGAAGCGAAAAGAAGCGAAAAGAAGCGAAAAGAAGCGAAAAGAAGCGAAAAGAAGCGAACGGAAGGGATCAGAAGAGACTATTGCGAAGGAAGGTGACCCACGAGTGTAGGTTAAAAAGAAGATGAGAGACGGAAAGAAGCAGAGACTTTTACTATAACTTCCTTACAATTAGTCAAGTACTTTCTAAGTTCTTTCCGATGGGCTCCGATTGTGTATTTTGCAAGGACATGAAGGAAAACTTATAATTTTACGAAGAACACAATAGGTTCGCATTTGCACTATATGCATAAGCTATTGGGCTCAGTCACCATCCTATGCTGATAAATCTTATCAGTGTAAAAGATTTCTGAGTAAGTGAATTTAAGCGCCACGTCGCTCTGTTATTCAAAAATTTCTTTTATCTTTTCTTTTTAATCTCTTAGAGTTGAGAGAAGAATTCTGAGCAGCCGATATCAGGTAGCAGTTTGCTCCTTGTTTTAACCAGTTTCTTTTCCTTTGGTTTCTTTCTGTAATTACGGGTCTTGAAGGAAGCCTTCAGTAAAAACGAAGATAGGAAGCAGATAACGTCTCTGTATAACGTGTGCATTAGCTCATTGCTTTGATGATTTAACGTGAAACAGATTTTATCTAAAAACATTTCCACTGTAGAATGCACAGTTTTCTTGCTTGGTTGAGCGGTTTCTCTTTCCCGCATTAGAATTAACGCAATCAAATTTAATTTGTTCAGGGAAAAAGAAGCTGTTAGTTTCCTGGATTTAAAATTTGACTATTGACAACATTGGAAGTACTTGGCCGTAGCATAGATGATGAATTTTACTCGCTACCCACAGTAGAGACGAACTTCTCTTTAACATTTGCTCTGAGCTCCTGACACGAAAATTGAATAGAAAATCAACGAAGCAACAGGCAAAGATCCATAACATTGGTCTGAATTATTTTTGAAATTTAGAGTTTCTCAAGGGTTTCTATATGGCTTTTGCATTCTGAATTTAGAAGCAGTTCAAGCAGTTTTGCCCTATCAGGTCAGGTTTTCATTCCATTTCAATTTTAAGAACGTAAATTATTGCAAATAACGTGTTACCTGAAGAATTTTATATGCTAAGTTTCAATTTTTTTTCTAAATAAATTAGTAAAAGGGATTATAGACAGCGTGCATAAGTAAATTACGAAATATAGGCTGAGTAACAGCCAAAATAGTTGCAGCGTAGGTAGGGATAATGAGTTATCAGCTATTGTATATATCTATTGCAATCAACTTATAGGCAACCACGACAATCAATAATATAAACGTGCTATTAATTTGCCACTGCAAAACTACCAAGCTCTAGGTGCATGCATGTCCATTAAAATGCATTTCCTTGCTTAACATTTAGACTATATACCGGAGTTTGGAAGGTTGGCATTTGCACTATAGGTTCGCATTTGCAAAGAGCAATGAGAGCATTTTCTCAAGGATATTCGAGTAATGGAGCAGAGGTACCGGGGCCGTTGGGAAGTGAATATGCTTGCAGGCTACTGCTGGTGCCTCAAGAGGGATGCTCCTACTGTACAGAGCAGGCAAGACACTGTACGGAAGCTTATATTGCCGTAATAGTGTTATCACTTCCTTAAGTTTCTTAAAATACGGTACATGAAAACTGTGAATTTACATAGTTCCTAGTTTTCATTTTTCAACTTGAAGTTCACATGAACTCTAACTGTATACTATTTTAGGCATAGGTTACACATTTTCCATTTTTTATGCGGTATCTGAAAAATATAAATATTAATATATGGTTATCATTTGTTTTTTTAAAACTGAAATAGCAAAAAAATCTAACCTAATTAAACAAAACGAGGTACATTCCCAAACTCAGCATGCAAATTGCATATAAGATTTGCTGAGAAACATTGAATCTCTGGAAAAAATTTCTAAATGCAGCCCAGTGAAATAGTCTGGCTCTGGAGGGGGGGGGGGGCGGAGAGTAGGTGCCTGTGTACATTTCACTTCTACAGCTACACCAAGTATTTTTCTATTCCATATGATGAGATGAGGACATTTAAAAAAAGTTGGGTAGAACCTTCGCACCTGGTACAGTTCGAGAGGAGGGGGATTAACGATTGTGGACCAATCGTTCTGAAATTTGCTCAGTATATGTATTTTTGAGAAAAAAACACATTTTGCTCCAACAACTGTTGTGATTTGATCCATAGTTTTTGAGATAATGGGAAATATATATAAATAAATAGCTATGCATTTTTGAAAATTTAAAAGAATAGAACTCAGTGGGTTTTTACGCTAAAAAAGATAACATTTTTGTAATCGTTGGAACATTCCTAACAAAACTATGGAGCTGGATTCTCCATTATCTATTTCGTTCGACCGCTAGCTAAAATAGAGAGGAAAAAACCTAGTATTCGGTTTTGAGCTGTGACAAAAAAAAAAAAAAAAAGATTATGAGGGCAAAATAGAAAACCGGCTTGATAGTTTTGCTAGGAATGTTTCAAGGATTCCAAAACTTTCATTTTTTTTTCTAGCATGGAAACGCATTGAGTTCTATTTTTTTTTAAATTTCTAAAAAATACACATATATTTATAATCTCAATTTCCATTATCTCAAAAATTAGGGCTTAAATTAAAAAAATGGTACTAGTAAAATGGGGTTCTTTCTCAACAGTACATACACCGTGCAAATTTCAGAACAATCTGTCCACAATTGGTGATTTTGCCCCTCCATGCACCTCCCTCTCAAAATGTACCCTAGTGAAAGTTCTACCAAACTTTTTTTTAATGTCCTCATTATATGGCATAGGAAAATACATGTTGTAGCTGTAGAAGTGAAATGTACACAGACACCCCCTCCTCCCCTCTCCCCAAGAGCCAGGACTAGAATAAGTCAGAGCAAAACTAGAAAAAAGAATCTAAAGTTACAGAGAAAAAAGTATATTTTGCCGTTATTTCAAGGCAAAGCAGGCCACAAGTTTAGCAAATAAGGTAAGGCAGCGGGTCGTAACAATATATAGTTTCCATTTGCTCTAATGCATTCTGTAGGATATTTCCAGCTGAAAAAAAAATAACATGCCTAATGGAAAGTTAGGGAAGAAAGCCGTCAGCACGCTTATTTATGAACAGTGCGTTTTTATGGATACATACTCTGACGAGAGAGTAGAAATACCGCAGCAACTGAAGCTAGTAAGAAGTAATGAAATTATATTTTCCTATTTTAATGCCTCTTTATTTCACTGTATTCCCTATGATTCAAGAACAGGAAGAAAGAAAGAAGATGAGACGACGTTGAGATACACGGGGAACCCATGAATGGGGGATGTCGTAGTGCATGGATCAAGATAAACAGGGCGCAGCAAGTCAAGACAGAAGAGGCATTGCAGGACCAAATGTCATTAGTATGAGCATGAAAACGGAATAGGAATAACAACAACAGAAAATCAGAAAAGATCTCATGTGGATGCTCTGAGCAGCCTTCATGCTTTCACGAGACGAGAATGCACTACTTTGGCCGATAGGCAATTTTTTCTCAAGATTTTACAGAGCAGTTTAGTTAACATGACAGGAGAATAGTAATTTGGCAAATAAGTACAGTATATGTTGGGTTCTACATAGCCTTAATACTAATATGAGAATAATAATAATTGGCAGGCTTGCAATCACGGACAAAGCTCGCGCGTGACCTATGATACGTGATCAGTAAGCCCACCTCGAATGAACGAAATCGTTCAGCCTCACGATACAGGACAAGAGACGAAGACGGAAATAGAAGAAGACAGAAGAAAGAAAACACTCGTGCGGAGGGGCCCTTCCATAGCCCCCCTCACAGAAACAGAAATCCCATGGGAGAGTCTCTTAACACCATTCGGTGGCCCACCTTGCGGAGCAGAAGGGGAGGTATAGAAATCCTACACAATCAAACAAAGTAACCTTCTCAGCAGGAACTGCAGCCAGCTGCAACATCACCTGCGGAGAAGGCACTCGGGACAGCCCTTGGGTTCATGAAGCCCATATACATTCTGGCAGGGAAAGGGCCCGTCAGATTATACTACTGAGGGCCCACTGTTTGTAAAGAAAGATTCAACATTAACTGGAAGTTTTTATTTTCTGATGCTTCCTTTAGTAAAACATGTAAAGTTGTCTACGCAACAGTACTGTGTATGTTCACTATGTCTGTTCGCTGGTCAGTCAAGGTTATCTGTCGCACTGTCAAACGCCTCTACTCCGTGTCTATGCTACTATTGTCATGTAATGTAGTGCTATGCTGCCGGCTCTGAGTTTCCGCGAAGACTGTAGCTTTTTAACGATGACGTTTACAGCAGAAAAGGAAAGAGCTGCCCGGCTTCTATATAGATTGCCAACCCTTTTTTTAATTCAATACGATAACAAAAACTTACTTGTAACCATCGTCGGCCATATGTGCTTCCAAGTTATCACATAATTTTGCTTAATTTTTCCTCAAATGCTCAAATACACATTGAGTATTGTATTTAAAATATTATCCCGAGTAGACGCTTTTATAAAATTGAGCTGCTTAAAATAGTAGGGTCACGAGAAACTAATGTTGCTACACTTATATTTAATGAAAACTGATATCAGATACGGAACAGCCCCTGCCATAGCTGAACAACGTTAACAGGTTAACTCGAGCGCAGGTAGCGCGTTAAGCCCGCCCACTCCTGTGACGTCAGGTGGAGAGATAGATATCAAATAGTGTTACTTAGTTCATACCTGTTACTTGTTTAATAAATACGGTGAGCGTGGACTTGCATGAAGAAAAATGAAGGGTAATAATTTCTGCACGATCACAGCTGTTAACTGCGACCCAAAACTCAGTCTGCTAGAAATAAGGCAATAAAATGTCAAACGAATAGGATGACAGACGAAGAAATCAATTACAACAACATAACCAGGGCTTCATGAGTACTGGTATGGCTTATTTCATAATCATCATATATCATTGTACATACTACTACACTCCGCCATGAAAAATTACTGCGGAAGAACATGGCTTACAGGAAAAAAAAAATAAAAACTACAGTTGCAGACGTACTATCGGTGGAGCATTAAACGCTCTAGAAGTAATTGTAAATCCAAGTTTATCAACTTTACTTGTGAAATTTGTATTTTAAAGAGCTTTTCTCCTCAAGCTGTTGCAAATGGTCAAACGGAGGATGGTATTTTTTACTAGTTCAAGCTTCAAAAATCAGTCTTCCATAAGTAATTTTTCATGTAATTAAACAGTTTCTCCGTTAACATAGCATTTTCTTTGGAGTTATCCGAGAAAACGTAATTATTAAGGCAACTAGACTAGACATGCGTTCAAAGTTTCACAAGAAAGATTTTGTTACAAGTTTCATGAATTCTTTTGGAGAAATTAGCGTTGTCTGCGGTTACATGGAAAAATCTGGAGGGAAAACTGAAAGACTCATAATTACTACGAAATAGTTTTTCATTTTGCTGGGGCAAAAAATGTTTGAAGCTCAGTAGTTGTTACGGTGAGAGCGAAAACTTAGTGTACTCTTTGTTGCCAAAACCATCTTTCGTCGGTACTCCGGAGCTTTGGGAAAACGAAGAAGGTTCACCAAGTTCTTTTTTCCTGTTCAAAATAGCCATACATCAATTATCAGCCCATGGGAGCGGGAATAATGGTATAAATGAATTAGGAATCTAATGATACTTGTGCAACAGCGGTCTGGTAGGGTTTTAGTACCAGTTTATTAATGACGTTAAACTACAATGAGTATCATACTTCCGTAAAATGCATGGTTCGAGAAGATAAAGAAATATTATCGGAGGGATTTCACGACCCAATAATTGGATCGGTTGAGCGATGTTCAGCTCTACACTCTGGCGCCGGGTCACATCCCGCGACCTAAGGCTCAGAGCACTTTGCGAATGATGTGCGCTGTTCTATTATTATAATAAGGGGTTTTCCGCGAGAGAAAGCATAGTGTAAGTTCAAAAAGTCACTGGCAATCCTCCACTTAACGGAGCTCATGAATTTCCGTTGCACGGAAGTGTCAATAGGATCAGGAGCTACACTCAGTTCATATTCGCTGCCATTGGTGGTAACTAGATCATCAAAATTCCAGAAGAACATGGTGTAATAATTATGAGCTTGGGATAAATAAAATACTGAATTAACTTTTAGTATTTCGTCCCACACGATTTTACGTAGGCGGTGTATAGGAAGGCACGAGCAATATGTCATATCGGGCGACCGACGCGGCACGATCACCGCACATGGGAACAAAGTCAGAAAATAAAATGAAAAGAACCATTATCATTACATTCAGAGGCCCAGGTCTCCACTTCCAGAACAAAAGTTACATCACAGAGGAAGAAAGAAGGGACACATTGCACGACGACAGACCCGTGGAAGCCACGCACGAGAGTAGTCCCACACAGGATCAGCGCGCACGAGAACAGCAAGTCGGGAAAGATGAGGAAGAACAGATGGAAAAAAAATCAGCAGGATCATGAGATGAAAAGAAAGCAAAGTGGGCACGAAAGACAAGACGTCCCGAAAGCCTAGCCAATGGCCAAGGCAACCCAGGGAGTTGCCCTGAAGGCCACCACTCCCTGCAACATAGGATGGGAGAAAAAGGAAGAGAAATAAAGAAGGGTTATGATTATACAGGAAGAATGAAATTTAATGCCATTGTAAATCACGAAAAGTCTCTTCAGGGGAAACCGTTAGCCATTAAAATGAAAATATTGCTAAATAGAAATAAAAATAAAGAAAAAGAAGAGAGGAAAGAAGAAAAAGTAAAAGAAAGAGAAAGAAGAAGAAAGAAAGAATCTACACGACATTGCACTGATTACGATGTGTGTGTTTTATGGGGAATTACAAAACGACAACTTTTTCTTCTATATCGAGATTCAAAGACGAGTAAGGAAACTTTAATAAAAATCGAAATATTACGTAATAGCCAGGCTTCATCCAATCTCCCAAGAGCATCGACTCTCTCATATTCTGTATGAGAGCACTTACTTTAGAAATGAAATTACAGTCGTTGATGACTTCTCTATGTCCTACTAACATAATGGCAATAGCTCATAGAAGGCCGGGGCGTAAGTTCCGGTGTCTCTTTGGGAATGGGCCTGTTGGTTCGTCTACTGCCGCCTATCAAATCTAATCTAAGTGATGGGGGAGCAGTGAGTGAGTTTTACGGGGGAGCAGCAGACAAACTGAGTTACTGATATGCGATTGGTGCATGCGCGACTGGCTGCAGCCGTAAGTGATTCTTTACTGATATGAGATTGGTGCATACGGCGACTGGCTGCAGCCATAAGAGACGTTTGGTCTTAACGGACGAGGCTCCTGGCTCCCTCCTCTCTATTGAAGCTCCTCGGATATGCAGCTCGCGTGCCGTTTCGATGCATGCTTGAAATCGATAGCATAGATACAGTGGTATAACTGACGTCCGAATCTCGCATCCTTACATCAAGTTGTCTGTATAAATGCCTAGAGTGTCCCCACCATTAGAGTGCTCAAGTAGAACACATCGTGGCGTAAGACCATCACCCGCGGTAGAGCAAATTTCGTCGCCGTCATTTTTGATGGCAAGTTAATCCCAGCTTTTGACGTGGGTCACATAGAGGAGAGCCCATCAGATTCCCTGTAAAAAATCATGACCATAGCTCAACTCCCTTTACCTGTTTTTGGGTGAAGAGCAAATGTCATTGCCGTCATATTTTATGGCCAGATAATCCTACTTTTTTTTGGCATGGGTCACATTGAGGACAGCCTATCAGACTCTGTGCAAAAAATCATGAACATCGCTCGATTCCTTCGACTACTTATTGTGTGGACAGACAAATATATATATATAAATTTAAATCTACAATGAAAGCCTTACCACCTCTCTCACTTCGTTCGCGGATGATAATGATGGGCCCCATAAGAATAACGTTCAATAAATACGGGATTTGCACCTGAAAACTATGCGAGGCGGCGACCAGCTGCCAGCCGCTAACATTGGCAGAGGCAGCAACAAATTGCAAATTACTCGAATCTGTTTCCATGCTATCTATTGTTAGTAACACAAAAAAGAAACAATAAATTATACTTTGGCCGTACCTGACTGTTACTAAATTGTCTGCTGTCAAAAAACATTAAAAAAGTAATAAATTATATACTGCCCGTATCTAACTGTCGCCGAATTTGTCTATTGTTAATTGCATTGAAAAGAAACAACAACTTAATATTGCCCGTACTTGACTGCTGCCAAGCTACCCATAGTCAAAAAGTTCGGAAATACTGACAACTTATATTTTGCTCGTAATAGCTGTTGCAAAGACATTTTCGTTAATAACGTTAAAAACGAACCAACAATTTATGTAGCTATTACCCGTGCCCTGTCATCTCCAAGCTCAATGCATGGAAGCACGATAAGAGTCCCCAACATAAATCAGTCTCTCATGGTAACTCTTTTCACTGAGAGTTGAAGGAAGTTTTAATAACCTAAGAAGTTTAAACAACTTCGCTCTGAAAGAACCATCATTGATTACAGCTGAATAGGATCATTTGCAAATCATTTTTAGATAGTTTAGAGTTCCCTGAGCGCTACACAGCTTTGAAACAAGAAAAGGGAGAGATAAGTAGTACGGTAGCGACACGGGGGACAAGTAAGCGGAGGATTCCCACTCAGCAAATAAACAAATATCGAAAGAAAGAGTTAAATAAATCCTAAAACATAGTTTTAGGTATGAAGATGGCAACAAGCGTCGTCATAATAAAAGACAATTTAGAGGTCCAGCTATGGAGAACAGGCAACGTTTGGAGCTCTCCCGGAAGCGTTCCATAAATTAGCAAGGACATCCAAACTCAACACGCTTATCAAAATTTATCGATAATTTTCTATTAAAAATATGGCATTACCGATGCTGTACCCAAATAGAAAATGTTAAAAGCGATATGGAGGTATTACATGAAAGTCTTAATAGGTGTTTCTACTCTGGTATCGATCGAAGCATAATCTTATGATTATACTTCTAACTATGTCACCAGTCAGACCTAATAGCGTTCCAGCAAGGCTACTCAACAGCGTCCAGACACGGCAATCTCATAATGTTTCCATTAGACAACCTAACGACGTTCCATACGGGGCAACCTAACGTTCCAGACGAGGCTAGGAAACAACGTTCCGGCAAGGCAAGCACGCAGTGTTGCAGCCAGGTCCAAGAATGTTCCAGGCAGGCAACCTAACAACTTTCGAAACGGTAACCTACTAAAATCGTTGCAACCAGGTAACTTGACAGCGTGCTAGACAGGGCAACCTCAGAACATTTCAAACGGAGTAACCTAACGTTCCAGACGGGGAAACCTATCAACGTCCAAGCAACGCAAGCCTACAGTGCTGCAGCCAGGCAACTCAACAGTGTTCCTGCCAAGCAAGCTAACGGTTTCCCCTAAACTCCCATGCCCAGGAGCCTGTCAGGCTCGCAGCAAAGAGCAGTTTTAGCAGTCCACAATCGAGGATCGGTTTCCGATGCAGCGCTGCTGGCACGCAAATTCTGTCATCCCGGACGCTTTTTGGACCAGCGGAGCGTCAGTTGTGGAGTCCAAAACTTCCAAGTCTGTCTCCCAACTACAAAGAAAGCAGCCGAGACGATGTTCACTGGAGTGTTCTACCGATGCAAGGGAGCGACAAACATTATCGACTATCAGGAAAGTGGTGGAGTTGGAGCAATGAATATAGAGAACTATGAAGGAAGATCTTGAGCTGTCCGCAGGAATATTATGCCAATGCAAAGGAAGAAGAAACTTGATCAATTTTCAAAGAAGTTGTGGAACGTTAGATAATAAAATAAAGTAAATTGTGACATATTTACTCTGATACTTAGTAAAAAACGTGGAACGCTTCACGATATTGCGTGTATATATTTTTACGCAGTAATACTCTCATATAAAATAGCGAAGGTTATTAGAACTTGAATTACAGGGTCAGGAAAAGTATTTTTTTAAAAACTCAGTCTCATTTTCTATTAAGACGTTTTCATTTTCTGATAAATACTAGCAACTGCGGGTCCAATACATCAGCTTATTAGCCCAAGCATTGTTGCAGCTTCCCGTGATTAGAAGGTGCTGCAGAAGAGAGACAGCCCTGTGATGTAAAACGGTTTAGATAGAATAGCTTGCTACGCAAAAAGTAACAGACAAAGTTACTCTTACATATTACAGAGTAAATTAGTATTTACTCAGTATTAAGTATTGGTACACAAGTATTTTAAAGAAACGTATAAAATGAAACCTGCTGAAAGAAAAAACTCCGACGGATATATCTAACATGTGTTTAAGAAAATAACACTAGTCCACGAGACAAAATTTCTGTTATTTTTATATTTTCGTCTACAAATTGTGATATACTACTCTTTTCCCTGCATATTATTGCTACAATAACTCGAGGGCATTCTAGGAGCGCATACCTTCACTAAGCAAGGCAGAGGTAACGAAAAATTGGTTCTGAAACCAAGATTTCCTTTGTATCAACACCAAAATCTAATCGTTTGTGCCTTTTGCTGGCATTGACAATTCCTGCAATTTTCAGGAGATCCGTTCATAACTTTTTGAGTTATGCTGCTAACCAACATTATGACAAGCATAAGTCAAGCACACAAACGGATCAACCGATCATCACCAAAATTTAATAATTTATGTCTTTTAACATCACCAACAACTCATGTAAATTTCATAAAGATCTATCCATAACTTTTTGAGTTATTGTGCTAACAAGCATAAAATCAAAAATAGCGGCGAACGAACAGATCATCCTACAAATTGGTCATTTACTCTTTGGAATTAACCTAACAACTCATCTAAATTTCATGAAAATCCGTCCATAACTTTTGGAGTGATGGCCTTAAGAAAAAAAAAAAAAAATAGGCAGACAGACAAATAGACAGACGAATGGATTTTCACCAAAAGTTAATCATCTGTTACTGTTAACATGCCCAGCAATTCCTGTAAATTTCATAAAAATTCGTTCATTAGTTTTCGAGTAATCTTGATGACAAACTTAGAGACAGACAGAGAGACAAACATGACAAAACATAACCTCATCGGTGGAGGTAATAACGCATGCGAAAGCGTTATTTCCATTTTGAATCATTTAATATTGACTGTGTTATCTGGATTTCTCCAATACGTTTAATTTACTGGCTGCTGAGTTAAACAATAGCAACAGGGGCAGAGTTCTTCGTGGCCCCTATATCTGAAAAACCTAGCAATGGTTTAAAACAAAGTTCTGCCAAGTGTGAATCATTTAGGCCAACTTGAACAAGTCTTGGGTATTTGCTGCAAATGTGCCAAGCACCAAAGCCATAAGCATAATTACCCCAGCCACCAAGAGCACAACACACATTTACCCCAGTCATTATGCAAGCCAAACCTATTAATCCCATTCAGTAGGCAACAACCATTCACCCCAGTCAGCAAGTAACAATCTTTCACTACAGTCACTACGCAACACGTACCCAGTTTACCCGAGTCACGACACAACACCCATTCACGCGAGTCACGACTTAACACCCATTCACCCGAGTCACGACACAACACCCATTCACCCGAGTCACGACACAACACCCATTCACCCGAGTCACGACACTACACCCATTCACCCGAGTCAC
>LQNS02276498.1:13630081-13645928 GCA_001587735.2 Parhyale hawaiensis
GTCACGACACAACACCCATTCACCCGAGTCACGACACAACACCCATTCACCCGAGTCACGACACAACACCCATTCACCCGAGTCACGACACAACACCCATTTACCCCAGTCACGATACTACACCCATTTACCCCAGTCACGATACTACACCCATTTACCCCAGTCACGACACAAACCCATTTACCCCAGTCACGACACAACACACATTTACCCCAGTCACGACACAACACCCATTCACCCGAGTCACGACACAACACACATTTACCCCAGTCACGACACAACACCCATTCATCCGAGTCACGACACAACACCCATTCACCCGAGTCACGACACAACACCCATTCATCCGAGTCACGACACAACACACATTTACCCCAGTCACGACACAACACCCATTCACCCGAGTCACGACACAACACCCATTCACCCGAGTCACGACACAACACCCATTTACCCCAGTCACGACACAACACCCATTCACGCGAGTCACGAAAGAACATCCATTTACCCCAGTCACGATACTACACCCATTTACCCCAGTCACGACACAACACCCATTTACCCCAGTCACGACACAACACCCATTTACCCCAGTCGCGACACAACACACATTTACCCCAGTCACGACACAACACCCATGCACCCGAGTCACGACACAACACCCATTTACCCCAGTCACGACACAACACACATTTACCCCAGTCACGACACAACACCCATGCACCCGAGTCACGACACAACACCCATGCACCCGAGTCACGACACAACACCCATGCACCCGAGTCACGACACAACACCCATTTACCCCAGTCACGACACAACACCCATTTACCCCAGTCACGACATAACACACATTTACCCCAGTCACGACACAACACCCATGCACCCGAGTCACGACACAACGCCCATTCATCCGAGTCACGACACAACACCCATTCACCCGAGTCACGACCCAACACCCATTCACCCGAGTCACGACACAACACCCATTTACCCCAGTCACGACACAACACCCATTCACGCGAGTCACGAAAGAACGCCCATTTACCCCAGTCACGATACTACACCCATTTACCCCAGTCACGACACAACACCCATTTACCCCAGTCACGACACAACACCCATTTACCCCAGTCACGACACAACACCCATTTACCCCAGTCACGACACAACACCCATTCACCCNTGCCTTCTCCGCAGGGGATGTAGCATCTGGCCGCAGTTCCTGCTGACGAGGTTAGTTTTGTAAAGTTAGGTAGGTTCTCAATACTTCCCCTTCTGTTTCGGGAGGTGGGCTGCCGATTGAAGTGGCTGACGTATTCCCGCTAGACTTCTACTTTCTTGTACTTCGTTTCCTTCCCCTGCGCGGCGTAACTGAGCGACAGCGTTCAGCTGCGCCCGGGGGTTGGAGATGCTCAACTGCACCTTTTTCCTGTCAGTAGCGCACTGACCACTTTGAGACCTACCGGCAGAAAAGCCGAGACAAAAATCATCGACAATTTAAAACGCGTCCTAGTCGGCACACGAGCCTGTGGTTAAACACAGGAATAGTTCGGCGCGATATAGGCAATGTGCTACTGAAGCGCTAGTAAAAAACTTCTACTACTAGTACTACTTATCCGTGTAATTGTAGCTTAATGGCAATGATTTCTCGACGCGGGTGACAGAAGCACTCTCGTAAAGTGAATATAGTCGCGTCTTTTATTGATTCTCAGTGCTTATTCGTAAGATGAGCTCCAGTGATTGAAGTCTTGCATTGATTCTAAGTGTTTATTCGTAAGATGAGCTCCATCGATTGAAAGAAAGCGTTTTTGATCAAAACTAGGGTAATTGCCGAGGGGACAGGGATACAGGTTCGCCGAGGAGACCTTGCACTGACCTAGCTGTTGACGGTATATTGTTCAAGTTCGGTATTGGGAAAGGTAACATTTGGTGAACGGAAAACGTTTCAGCTTCATTGTACATAATCTTTTTTTCAATTCTTTGGCCAATGGAGCTTTTTAGATAGGAACCAAGGGCTTAGACAACGTCGAGAGGCTGGTTATGGAGTTACTAAGCGGGATAGAGAATGGATGCAGCATATTATGGAATGGTTAAGTATTAAAGATATAAGAGTTATAGGCTTTTACCCGGGCTACAGTTATCATATTTATCCCTAAGGTATGCGTTTAATTCCATTAGGCGGGTGTCAGCAGGATTACCTACAATGCTTTATTCAGCCGAAGTTCGTTTTTGTTATAGTTTGCGGTCCCTCTACCACATTTTACTGGCTCATAATTGTGTATAGGAAGACACGAGCAATATGTCAGGCGACCAACGCGCACGATCACCGCACATGGGAACGAAGTCAGAAAATAAAATGAAAAGAACCTTTATCATTACATTCAGAGGCCCAGGTCTCCACTTCCAGAACAAAAGCGACATCACAGAGGAAGAAAGAAGGGACACATTGCACGACGACAGATCCGTGGAACCCACGCACGAGAGTAGTCCCACACAGGATCAGCGCGCACGAGAACAGCAAGTCGGGAAAGATGAGGAAGAACAGATGGAAGAAAAATCAGCAGGATCATGAGATGAAAAGAAAGCAAAGTGGGCACGAAAGACAAGACGTCCCGAAAGCCTAGCCAATGGGCAAGGCAGCCCAGGGAGTTCCCCTGCAGTCCACCACTCCCTGCAACATAGGATGGGAGAAAAAGGTAGAGAAATAGAGAAAGGATATGATTATACAGGAAGAATGAAATTTAATTCCATTGTAAATCACGTGAAGTCTCATCAGGGGAAGCCGTTAGCCGTTAAAAGGAAAACATTGCTAAATAGAAATAAAAATAAAGAAAAATAAGAGAGAGAAGGAGGAAAAGTAAAAGAAAGAGAAGGAAGAAAAAAGAAAGAATCTACACGCCATTGCACTGACTACGATGTGTGTATTTAATGGGAAATTACAAAACGACAACTTTTTTTCTATAGCGAGATTCAAAGACGAGTAAGGAAACTTTAATAAAAATCGAAATATTACATAATAGTCAGGCTTCATCCACGCTCCCGAGAGCATCGGCTCTCTCATATTCTGTATGAGAGCGCTTACGTAAGAATAAAATTACAGTCGTTGATGACTTCTCTATATCCTACTAACATAATGGCAATAGCTCATGGATGGCCGGGGCGTAAGTTCCGGTGTCTCTTTGGGAATGGGCTTATTGGTTCGTCTACTGCCGCCTATCTAATCTAATCTAATCCAAGTGATGGGGGAGAAGTGAGTGAGTTTTACGGGGGAGCTGCGGACAAACTGAGTTACTGATATGCGATTGGTACATACGCGACTGGCTGCAGCCGTAAGTGATTCTTTACTGATATGCGATTGGTGCATACGGCGACTGGCTGCAGCCATAAGAGACGTTTGGTCTTAACGGACGAGGATCTTGGCTCCCTCCTCTATATTGAAGCTCCTTGGTTATGCAGCTCGCGTGCCGTTTCGATGCACGTTTGAAATCGATAGCATAGATACAGTGGCATAACTGACGTCCGAGTCTCGCATCATTACATCAAGTTGTCTGTATAAATGCCTAGAGTGTCCTCACCATTAGAGTGCTCAAGTAGAACACCTCGTGGCGTAAGACCATCACCCGCGGTGGGAGCAAATTTCGTCGCCGTCATTTTTGATGGCAAAGTTAATCTCAGCTTATGACGTGGGTCACATAGAGGAGAGCCCGCCAGATTCCCTGTAAAAAATCATGAACATAGCTCAACTCCCTTTACTTGTTTTCGGGTGAAGAGCAAATGTCATTGCCGTCATTTTTTATGGCCAGATAATCCTACTTTTTTGGCATGGGTCACATTGAAGACAGCCTATCAGACTGTGCAAAAATCATGAACATAGCTCTATTCCTTCGACTAGCTACTTATTGTGTGGACAGACAATAGAGATATATATATATACAAATTTAAATCTTCGATGAAAACATTATCACCTCTCTCACTTCGTTTGCGGATGATAATTATGGGCCCCATAAGAATAACTTTTATTAAATAAATGATTTGCACCTGAAAACTTTACGAGGCGGCGACCAGCTGCCAACCGCTAATATTGGCAAAGGCAGCAACAAAGTGCAAATTACCCGAATTCCTTTCCATGCTGTCTATTGTTAATAACACAAAAAAGAAACAATAAATTACACTTTGGCCGTACCTGACTGTTACCAAATTGGCTGTTGTCAAAAAACATTAAAAAAGTAATAAATTATATACTGCCCGTATCTTACTGCCGCCGAATTGTCTATTGTTAATTGCATTGAAATGAAAACAACAACTTAATATTGCCATTACTTGACTGCTGCCAAGTTGCCCATAGCCAAAAAGTTCGGAAACACTGACAACTTATATTTTGCTCGTAATGACTGTTGCCAAGACGTTTTCGTTAATAACTTCAAAAACGAATCAACAATTTATGTAGCTATTACCCGTGCCCGGTTATCTCCAAGCTCAATGCATGGAATCATGATAAGAGTCTCCAACATAATTCAGTAACTCATGGTAACTCTTTTCACTGAGAGTTGAAGGAAGTTTTAATAACCTAAGAAGTTTAAACAACTTCGCTCTGAAAGAACCATCATTGATTACAGCTGAATAGGATCATTGCCAAATCACTTTTAGATGGTTTAGAGTTCCCTGAGCGCTACACAGCTTTGAAACAAGAAAAGAGAGAAATATGTAGTACGGTAACGACACGGGGGACAAGTAAGCGGAGGATTCCCACTCAGCAAAATAGTAAATTTGGAAAGAAAATTTAAATAAATCCTTAATCATAGTTTTAGGTATGAAGATGGCAACAAGCGTCATCATAGTAAAAGACAATTCAGAGGTCCAGCTATGGAGAACAGGTAACGTTTGGAGCTCTCCAGGAAGCGTTATTCCCATAAAATAGCAAGAACATCGTAACTCAACACGTCTATTAGAATTTATCGATAATTTTCTTATTAAAAATATGGCATTATCAATGCTGTACCCAAATAGAAAATATTAAAAGCGATATGGAGGTAATACATGAAAGTCTTAATAGGAGTTTCTACGCTGGTACCGTTCGAAGCATAATCTTGGGATTTTACTTCTATCTCACCAGTCAAACCTAATAACTTTCCAGCAAGGCTACTTAACAGCGTCCAGATCTCAGAACGTTTCCATCAGACAACCTAACGACGTTCCATACGGGGCAACCTAACGTTCCAGACGAGGCTAGGAAACAACGTTCCGGTAAGGCAAGCCCGCAGTGTTGCAGCCAGGTTCAAGAATATTCCAGGCAGGCAACCTAACAACTTTCGTAACGGGAACCTACTAAAATCGTTGCAACCAGGTAACTTGACAGCGTGCTAGACAGGGCAACCTCAGAACATTTCAAACGGAGTAACCTAACGTTCCAGACGGGGCAACCTAACGTTCCAGACGGGGCAACCTAACGTTCCAGACGGGGCAACCTAACGTTCCAGACGGGGCAACCTAACGTTCCAGACGGGGCAACCTAACGTTCCAAACGGGCAACCTAGCGTTCCAGACGGGGCAACCTAACGTTTCAGACGGGGCAACCTAACGTTTCAGCCGGGGCAACCTAACGTTTCAGCCGGGGCAACCTAACGTTCCAGACGGGGCAACCTAACGTTCCAGACGGGGCAACCTATCAACGTCCAAGCAACGCAAGCCTACAGTGTTGCAGCCAGGCAACTCAACAATGTTCCTGCCAAGCAAGCTAACGGTTTCCCCTAAATTCCTCTGCCCAGGAGCCTGTCAGGCTCGCAGCAAAGAGCAGTTTTAGCAGTCTACAATCGAGGATCGGTTTCCGATGCAGCGCTGCTGGCACGCAAATTCTGTCATCCCGGGCGCTTTTTGGACCAGCGGAGCGTCAGTTGTGGAGTCCAAAACTTCCAAGTCTGTCTCCCAACTACAAAGAAAGCAGCCGAGACGATGTTCACTGGAGTGTTCTACCGATGCAAGGGAGCGCCAAACATTATCGACTATCAGGAAAGTGGTGGAGTTGGAGCAATAGATATAGAGAACTATGAAGAAAGATCTTGAGATGTCCGCAGAAATATTATGCCAATGCAAAGGAAGAAGAAACTTTAGCAATTTTCAAAGAAGCTGTGGAACGTTAGATAATAAAATAATGTAAATTGTAACATATTTACTCTGATACTTAGTAAAAAACGTGGAACGCTTCACGATATTGCGTGTATATACTTTTATGCACTAATACTTGCATATAAAATAGCGAAGGTTATTAGAACTTGAATTACAAGGCCAGAAAAAGTTTTAAAAACTCAGTCCCATTTTCTATTAAGAAGTTTTCATTTTCAGATAAATAATAGCAACTGCATGTCCAAATAATGCATCAGCTTATTAACCCAAGCATTGTTGCAGCTTCCGGTGATTAGAAGGTGCTGCAGAAGAGAGCCCTGTGATGTAAAACGGTTTTGATAAAATAGCTTGCCACGCAAAAAGTAACAGAAAAAGTTACTCTTGCGTATGGCAAAGTAAGTCTCGTCAGTATTAAGTATTGGTTCACAGGTACTATAAAGAAACGTATAAAATGAAACCTGCTGTAAAAAACTCCGACTGATATGTCTAACAGGTGCTTAAGAAAATAACACTAGTCCACGAGACGATATTTCTGTTATTTTTATGTTTTCATCTACAAATTGTGATGTGCTACTATTTTCCCTGTATATTATTACTACAATAACTAGAGGGCACTCTGAGGGCGCATACCTCCGCTAAGCAAGGCAGCGGTAACGAAAAATTGGTTCTGAGACCATGGTTTTCATTGTATCAACACCAAAATCTAATCATTTGTGCCTTTTGATGGCATTAACAATTCCTGCAATTTTCAGGAAGATCCGTTCGTAACTTTTTGAGTTATGCTGCTAACAAACATTACGACAAACATAAGTCAAGCACACAAACGGATCAACCGATCATCACCAAAATTTAATAATTTATGTCTGTTAACATCACCAACAACTCCCTGTAAATTTCATAAAGCTCTATCCATAACTTTTTGAGTTATTGTGCTAACAATCATAAAATAAAATATAGCGGCGAACGAACAAACAGATCATCCAACAAAATTGGTCATTTACTCTTTGGAATGAACCTAACAATTAAGTCATATAAATTTTATGAAAAACCGTCCATAACTTTTTGAGTTATGGCCTTAAGAAAAAATAGGCAGACAGACAAATAGACTGACGAATGGATTTTCACCAAAAGTTAATCATCTGTTACTGTTAACATGCCTAACAATCCCTGTAAATTTCATAAAGATTCGTTGACTAGTTTTCGAGTATCCTGGTGACAAACGTAGAGACAGACAGAGAGACGAACACGACAAAACATAACCTCCTCGGCGGAGGTAATAACGCATGCTGAAGCATTATTTCCATTTTGAATCATTTAATATTGACTGTGTAATCTGAATTTCTCCAATACGTTTATTTTACTGGCTGCTGAGTTAAGCAATAGCAACAAGGGCAGAGTTCTTCGTGGCCCCTATATCTGAAAAACCTAACAAGGGTTTAAAATAAAGTTCTGCCAAGTGTGAATCATTTAGGCCAACTTGAACAAGTCCGGGTATTTGCAGCAAATGTGCTAAGTACTACAGCCATAGGCATAATAACCACAGCCACCAAGAGCACAACACACATTTACCCCAGTTATTATGCAGGCCAAACCTATTAATCCTAGTCAGTAGGCTACAACAATTTACCCCAGCCAGCAGGTAACACTCTTTTACTACAGTCACTACGCAACATTTGTTTACTACAGTCACTACGCAACACGAACCCAGTTTACCTCAGTCACGACACAACACCCTTTTACCCCAGTCACGACCAAACACCCGTTTACCCCAGTCACAACACAACTTAACACCCGTTTACCCCAGTCACAACACAACTTTATATCCGTTTACCCCATTCAACACAACACCCGTTCTTCCAAGTAACAACGCAACACCCAGTTTACCTCAGTCATGAGACAGCACCCATTCACGCAAGTCACGACACAACACCCATTTACCCCAGTCACGACACAACACCCATTTACCCCAGTTACGGCACAACACCCATTTACCCCAGTCACGGCACAACACCCATTCACCCCAGTTACGGCACAACACCCATTTACCCCAGTCACGGCACAACACCCATTCACCCCAGTCACGACACAACACCATTTTACCCCAGTCACGACACAACACCCATTTATCCCAGTCACGACACAACACCCATTTACCCCAGTCACGACACAACACCCATTTACCCCAGTCACGACACAACACCCATTTACCCCAGTCACGACACAACACCCATTTACCCCAGTCACGGCACAACACCCATTTACCCCAGTCACGACACAACACCCATTTACCCCAGTCACGACACAACACCCATTTACCCCAGTCACGACACAACACCCATTTACCCCAGTTCCCACGCAACATTGCTAACAAAACCCAAAAGAACGACGAGGATTTCCTGCGCTTAATTGGGTTTCGAGCGACCATTGGGTCCGCGCTACGATTGCTTCACAAATAAATGCTGATGGACGCAAAAATGCCCGACAATCCTCACAAAAAACTTTGTTTACCAAAAGCAAATATGAAGTCGGCCATTGTTTGTAGGCCTTCATTGCATCGCCAAGATTTATGAGAGATGGCGAGAAAAATCTTCGAGATTTTTTTTCTTGCGGGTGGAAGATCTTCGCTCGAACCTGATGTGCATTGTGGTTTCTTTCGCAACAGCTTTTGTTCTGTTTTAGTCATAGAACAGAGAAAATAGAAGCGATGTTAATGAAAAAACAAAAAATTTTCTCTACACCCACTGTTATCAAAGGGTGCTAAATTGTTCCTGGTGCTAGGTAAGAAAAGAGGAGAATCTGCAAATCTTCTAACCAATAAAAAGAGGAATACGTTTTGCATAACTGGCGTGCTTACCAACCTATAGATCCTCAGGCATAGTTATGATATGTCTTTAACAGATCCAATAGCCGTAATATAATATTTAACAATGGAACAAAATTGGATTTTTCCAACACATTGTTGTTACATTTGTGTTCCAGTGGTTTCGAAGGAGAAGAGCAACAACAATTCGAGTCTTCCCGGAAACCTGCAAGCCCCTGCACTGGTTACCACCACTGACCGAGACAGCAGTCTGCCAGGCACTGAGCAGACACCACTGAGACTGAGTTAAAACATTGGGGGACGGATGGTATAGGGACCGCATACTGTCGTCCATACACCGTAGCTTTCGGATCGCTACAGTTAACTGTAACGACGACAACAACATAGTTATTTATGCCATAAGTAGCGTACCTGGCTGTCATAGATGACCGTGAAAATTAGGCGATGATTCTTCACTGATTATTTATATTATGCTTGTTTGTCCCGCAGAGTCATAGACTGAGAAAAATTTTGATGCACGTAGGCGTTTCACAGAGTAGCATCAGGATGCACGTAGTTGTTTCATGGCGTGATTTGGTGTGTCATCGCAGCAGACAGAAAAACATATTTCAGTCAAAAGAATATATTTCAGCAAAAACAAGGTGAACAAAAGCTTTGTAGTTTTGTAACACGTGCGAAGTGAGACGCGTTTACATACTAACGCGCAGATCGCTATTGTTTCTCAAAGCTTCGTCTCTTCAGGTGCATCAATTTCACCTGTTTTTGATGCATCTTCGTGCATCATCGGCTCTGTCACAAAACCGAAACATATAAGTGCATCAATTCGTGCCAAGTGCATTATCAGACCCTATATGCATCATCATGATGCACTTTACTTTTATGATACACTTGCGTGTTTCGGTTTTGGGACAAAACTGCATGTAATTTTGATGCATCAAAATTTCTCTCAGTGTATACTTGGTACGATCGTGACACTTCCATGAGTTTTAAATAGGGAGATAATTAGGGCCTCCTAGAGGCATCCGGGGGATACGACCTGGACAGGGACCAATAGGAGGAGCCAAGTTCAAATTTAATGGAATATTCACTGCCTGACTTGGCACAGTTTACACGGGTCCGAGTGCATCATAACTGAGGAGCAATTTTTTTTGTTCTGTAGAATTTCCACAGGTTCCTTCGGGATCAGATAGGGGAAAATTAGGATGATACGGGTCTGAGAAATCATCAAAGAACATAGGTAGCTTTTGTTCAGTGGAATTTCCACAGGTTCCTGCTGGTATATTAATTAATTTGAGTATGAAAAATGCACTGCAACTGCCAACTCTATTGATCTGAGGATGTGCGCGCGTCTGATTTCACTAAGCAGCACTGCGCTTTCTTTTACCTTTTAATGCGGATTAAAACAATTTCATCGAAGTAATCTGTCCAGTATCATTTAAAGCATGAATTACATCCGTATCGCTGATACACAATGATATTACTTCAGTAGAATATTATAGTTTCAAGGAAAAGCTGATATCATCAAAGGAAAACTTTTGCAGAAGAAAAGTAATTACTGCATAGAAACCCTCGTTTCTGTAGCTCCTCTTACTGGCTGTACTGCAGGCTCTCTACACAAGACCTTACATTCGTTTTCACTGATGAGCTACATGATTTGTATGTCCAGAAATCGGAGCAGATAAAAAGTTTTGATAAGGAAAAAAGTAAAATTCAGCATCCATGAGAGTGTAAATAGATGATACTTCTTACGGGTTTGTGGGAATGCTTTCACAATCAGCGCAGCAAAACGTACGCATTCACGTGTATTCTTACCCTACCCATCCTTTTAAAACTGGCCTAATCTCTCGCATGTCTTTTGCCAGATTCTCTAACTTGGCCTATTTTCGCCTATTTTTTTTAACAGTATGTCAGGCAAGATACAAGTACATAAATTATGCACACTCTGGCGTGTATTATATCGGTTCCAATCTGCCTTTTGGTTTTATCGATCAATCTACACCGCCACCACAGCAGAAAAGCCCATGCATCCGTCTGCACGATACGCTTTTCGTATTAGATAGGGAAAAATTCAACTCGCTAGAAATAGTGAGTCTCGACCGCACAAAACTTTAACCGTAGCTGCACTTTTTTCTCGTTTAAAGTTTTCGTAAAGTTCAGAGCGATGCCTGACGCACGTTCCACGGGTATCCTTGCTATAGACTTTCACTGGTTTTCTACATTGTACCTACTCGAATAATATACACCTAGCTTGTTTCTGGAACGTTTCTGGTTTAGGTTAAACGAGGTGAATTGCAACAGGCGGTGTGTGTGTATGTCAACTTAGGCGGAGAGCGTTAGGAATAGCTGATGTGCGGTAGCTTGGACGGTATGGCCTTGGTAGGGTTAGGTTAGAGTAGGTGCATTAGGCTGAATGAGGAAAAGTTATACAGCGTAACTTAATTTTGCTTCATTTATAACAATGAACTAGTTTAACTCGCAACGTAACACTACAATCTGCGATTGGAGGTGGGGAGGAAGGGGGAAACTGAAAGTTCACAGTCAGAAATGTTAGCATTTTCACATCTAGGTCAACCCACCTGACTGAATGGTAGAGATTGTGATGGCTGCTCAATTCCTTTCTGCAGTTTTTGGGTGGAAAGACGTGCATAAAAATATATATTTGGACACCTACAGGGCGAAAACATTATCACCTCTCTCACTTCTTTAGCGAGGGATAATCACCTCTCTCACTTTGTTCTCGGGTAATAATCACCGCTCTCACTTCGTTCACGAGTGATAAAACAATTAGAACACGTTCCACTGGAACTTAAGCCAAATGCACTAACCTTAACTCAACTGCCAAGAAAATTCAGAGCTTCTTTTGGACACTTATAATTGAGTTTAAGGACTTAGCGAAACAGCTTCGAACGATAGTCACTTCTGTTCCGAGAGGTAGATAGATTTTGAGCGTAATGCACTTAAAAGTTTAATAGCCTAAAAAGCAATGGCGACGGTGAGATTATGGTTCTTATACCATATTTAACAAAATTGAAAGAGAAATATGTATATATATTTTAAATCAATGTCATTTGCCTTGGGTAGAGGAGAATAGTCCTAATGTGTTTTACTGATGAATGTGATTTTGTATTTCGCCACAAGTGATGATTTTATGGATTGAATATGCTGTATTCTCGATATCATATAGTACTTGTGGCCATTTACGCCAGTTTAAATTCGTAGGGCACGATCGATTGGGTCATCGATGTTGATCTAAGCCAAGCCCATTTGATTTAACTTGTCTGGAAATGTAGAAAGGAGCTTAATCTTCTTCACTTTGAACCGGTTGGAAGTGCTCGAAATAGGTAACTGATTAAGAGTCAACGCATCAAACTTGAATAACAAGTCAAAGCCAGGGCACCGGCCGGAACATACGGCTAAATCAAGCCTCGAATGCTTAATTCTGGCGCCCACACGAACATGCCCTAATTCACGCTGAAGAAGAAGATGTAGCTGAAACCCTATCTACATTGACACTTACTTGGGCAACCATCTTGGCTGCTCACCAATGAAGTAGCAGCTGTGTTTTCACCGTTATTGTAAATTCTACTGCGAAGATACTGAATTAAAACGTGACTGTCTTTGTCCATTTGTCTCTGTTATGAGCTTCTCCACTTGGAGAAAATGATGATATGAAAGTGCAATGTATGTGACAGAGAAGGTAAGATACCACGAAAAGCGAGGAGCAGCAGCCAACTCAATTAATTTAACAGCAAGAGGTGATAGTTAAGAAATTAGAGAGTGTGCTATATTTTTTGCCGTATGAAGTAAGCCAGCAAACATTAGTATCAAGTTAGAAATATGAATGATTATAGGGTGCGACATTGTGAGATCAGCACGTGCAATAATAATGCCAAGATACACCTTTAATCATTTATGGACCATTTGACACTGGCGATTGAATCGTACCATTAGTATACAGTGGAATAGTGAGGTTGAGAGAAAAATAAACACAGTCAGTTCCGCTTAATTTGGCCACATCGGGACCAGCTGATGAGGCTAATGTAAATGGCTGGTCATAGAAAGCGAAGGTAACAACCTTAGGTAAATCTGAGTTATAATATTGATAGTGAGCACAGTTTCTCGCTAAGGTTATATTTCCTCTTGTTCGTAACTCAGGAGGCAAATTGAAAATAAGAATACCTTACGGGTGCTAAATAGGCAGACAGTTCATAGTTCGAATCTGAATGACGTGGTGAAATAGGGTAGGGGCGATGCTAACGTCTGCTACTGGCAATAAGACCAGCATTCTGGAAAATTTTTTAAATATAAGCATCTACCGACATACTTTGAACTACAAATGCCTCCCAGTAAGATAGTCCTCAAGACAATTAAAAATTGCACCATTTTGAAGGATTTACGCTTTGATTAGAAGCAAATTAGTGGCAATGTATTGGCCGTATCAGCGGAATGCAGTCCACAATAAACGCAGCTACACTATACATAACACATAGAGCGTTTGATACCGACCCAGCTGAAGTGGTCGCATTATGCGGCTGGCTGTTTCAACCGGTGGCCCTCGGGATCGACAATACTTCAGGTGCTGACATGACAGAACATCGAACTTCAGGCTTCAGTGCTGGGCAGCAGAATATCGCAAGATCTTTACTGCCATGGCCGCACTATACACTCGTACGGCCAACTTACAAACGAACGTTCAGCTTGCACTTCGTTCCACAATAAAGGTCGGTATCACAGATATGGTGACAAGAACGTGGGCAAGCGGAACGCCAGGTCATAAGTTGAGCGTACGATGGTATAGTGTAACCCCGGCCCAAGAAGAGTAACGCAGCATAATGACATCTGGTCTCAAGCTGAAGCACTTTTGAAATTCAAGGTCAGTTTATGCTAATGAGCGGAGGCAATTTAGGTCGATTATACGCTCAAGGTTTTTTGGGAAATTAAGTTTGCTGATAACTAAGCTAGGAAAACTCGGCTGGAGGCAGCGTTAGCTTCGAAAAATGAGAGCAATTGAAGAAACGTGCATGAGAAAAGGCCACTAAAACGATGAGAATAGAATTAAGGGTTGCATTTCATTTGATAGGCTGATGATATTGATGCAGCGTTACAGCGCGGATGAGAAAAGAGTGCAAACACACACGATAAAAATAGCAGTGCTGATAAATTATTTTAAATTAGTTCACTAATTGAGTTCATGCTTCCGAGACCACGACGGTCGGTTATAACGTAGATACGCTATCGTGCAAGTACGATAATAATACGAGGGTTAAAAAATGCATTATATATATAGGTTAGAAGTTCTCTGTAGCAAGCGAAAGCTGTGTACGCAACTGGTGTGGCGTGTGTCTGTGGACAATGTTTGTTTGGGCTCAGTGCCCGCAATGTTGTTGTAGTGGGAGGTTATGCTGTACTACGGACTGTGGATTTCCGTGAAAACTCATGACGTTAGCTTAAGATTCGACACGACGTGTTCAAAAAAAAAAAAAAAAAAAGAAATTAACCCTACAAGGAGGAGCGCGCTTCATGAAGGACGCTGCAAATAGTGCCCTTGGCATGGTATGGAATTCAGCGTCGGCATCCGTGTTCTGCAAGCGTTCAAGACAGCCGTGATTGTTTTGTTTCAATTGATTTCCTTCACATCAATGCCGGCTTTCTGGGACTGCTTAGTGCTCCATTTGACTCCTCTATTACCCGTCCATTGATACCCATGCTCGTAGTTTAAAAGTAATGCATGCTATTCCAACGAGAATGTAATGTAAATTTGGTTGGTCCGTTCAGGGTTAAGAGGCTGGCTTTAGGCGTATTCGATAATAGGGAGAAACTCACGGTTAATAGTGCCATGCGTGGGAACATCGATCGATTAATTAATTTTGAATAGCAAACATGTCATTGTAATATAAGATAGTGAAAAATAGAGAATAGTGAAAACTTTATATCGACTAGTAAAATTTGAATAGCAAACATAATTTTTAAGAGGATATAATGAATAAGTAGAGAATAATATTTGCCAACCAAATAGTGATTTCTGAATATTTAACACTTAAATTTTAATATGATGTTGTGAATTATGAATAGCGAATAGTAAATACTACATGCTCAAGAGTGAAATTTGAATGATATAATTAAGATATGGGTATAGACAACACCATACATTGACTGGACACTGGCCCCTAAGGCAGTTTTCGGTCCCGCAATTGGGCCTGACTGCACGGTGCAGCAGATGAATTTTTATATGTTCTCCCATTACTTTTTCATACTTTGTTTAGCTATTTATCTTAATTTTTTTGCATTCTGTAATGAGTAGAAAGCCCGTACATACTTCAAAAACTTCTATACGCAGCAATTTCACAAAAAATATTACGCTTGAAGTGCAATCACATAGAGCAACTGCATATGACATCCTTTGATATTTGCAGTAAAGTAAAATTATTTCGTAATAGTCTGTAAAAATAAACAGTCTCATTTTGTAGAACAGAATGCTTGATTTATAATGAAATGCCAAGTAAAGAGCTGATGGAAATGTTGATGAAGATATTGGGTATACGGGCTAAGCGAGATCAGAACAGACAGCAGAGCTGAAGGGGGAGCCGTAGCAGCTTGCAGACATGAAGTGATGAAGCCCTGGCAGCAGTGAATTGATATAGCGTTGGGAGCCGTGAAGAGATCTAGCATTGGAAGCAGTGAAGAGATATAGCAATGAATTGGGGGCCGTGAAGTGATCTGAATGATGTAGCACTGGCCGCCATGAAGATGTGTAGCATTGAGAATTGGTAGCCGTGAAGTGATACAGCATTGGTAGCCGTGAAATGATCTAGCATCTTCAACAGTGAAATGATGTAGCATTGGCCTTCCTAGAGTGATCTAGCATTTGCAACTGTGAAGTGAGTAGAATTAGCCGTCGTGAAG
>LQNS02276498.1:13647560-13658311 GCA_001587735.2 Parhyale hawaiensis
CCAAAGACCATCTGGACAAAGGAAATGAGTTTTGGGAAGGGGTTATATGGTCTGACGAAACTAAAATAGAACTTTTTGGCCGAAACGAAGCTCGGCATGTATGGAGGAAACGTGGTACTGCCTATGACACCAAGGACACCATCCCCACCATGAAGCATGGAGGGGGCAGCATCATGGTGTGGGGTTGCTTTACTGCCCATGGTATTGGGATCTTCATATCATTGATGGCAAGATGAATAGTTTCATGTACAGGGAGATATTAGAGAAGAAGATGCTTCCAAGTGCAAAAAAAATTATACGGATGGCGCAGGTGGACTTTCCAACAAGACAGCGACCCCAAGCATACTGCGAATTTAAGGAAAGAATTGTTTCAAAAGAAGAAAATAAAAGTTCTTCCATTGCCTAGCCAATCAGCGGACCTCAAGCCAATAGAAAATTTGTGACGTCTTTTTAAATTTGGTGTCCACAAACGGTGTCCCAAAAACCTTACGGAATTAAAGTTTATCTGCATGGAAGACTGGAAAAAATACTATCAAGTGAATGTGAAAAGTTAATTTCCTGCTATAACAATCGTCTCCATGCTGTTATTGCCAATAGAGGTCACGCCACCAAGTACTAATGTCATAATTTTTTTTTGTCAAATACTTGTGTCCCTCATTACTTCTGCTTGTGGTAAATTTTCTTTTTATAAGTGCACATTTGACTGTTCTGCTTAAATATTTTATTATATATATGTTACGTAAGCTTCCTATATTAATTATCCTAAAGCAGTCTCTAATTTTTTTAAAATACATATAAAAAAGAGTTGTGCAAATACTTATTACTGGGCACTGTATATGATTGTGACTTTAGATTCCTTGCTGTGCATCACATTCCTAACGTTACGACGAAGAAATTAATCTTTGTTTGAGGTCTCTGTGATTATTAGAACTCATTTATGAACACTTACGTAAATCGGCCTCCAGGCCCAATTGCGAGAGGCCCGATTTCAGTGTCCCGTCAGTGTATGGTGTGATATAGGATATAGTGAATTTTGAATAACACATAGAAAATTTTCTAACTGAACAGTGAGATTTGAATGGCAACATTGCAATTTAATTAGCTAATAGTGAACCCTGAATACATACCATTTTTAAAAATTTCTTTTGAATAAAAAATTGTGAACATTGCATGTTGAATAGCTTACCTTTTGTTTGCAGCTGGAGCTGTATAATGGTTGTATTCTCGATCTTTATTGAACATTCTCTCCACCGGCACCTTTTGTTTTGGATTTTCATTTCGGCTGTTCTTTTTTCTGGAAAACGGAAAGAACAGGTAGAAATAATCCTGCACGAAGAAGTTTTACATCGCTGAGGCGTGTCCGATTGCGCATAGCAGGGCTTCAGTCTGAAGCATATTTGGTCTGCGTTTGGAAAAGTTTCCCTCCCTGCTATGATTTGAATCAGAACCCACTCACTGTTAGACAAACTTCCTTCACGCAGCGAGGAAGAGGAGCGTACTTTTATGTGCGCGGAAGACCTGCATCCATTTCCATTGTACCGACTGGAAGGAGCGGCTGGAAGCTATCACAAGCTAATCTTTAAACCCCTACTGTATACAGTGACCGTCGCAGACACAGCAATAGTTAAATTGTGATACAAGGGCCATTATAACGCGCTACTATCCGGAGTACAGACTGTGAAGCTGCATCCAATCTTTTATTAAAAAATAAGCATCAATAAAAGGTTTTTGGAAAGTGCAGCTTTGCATAACTTAAAGTAGAAAAAAATTGAAATGACAGCAATCGTGGTGATCAGAAGGACGATAACACGAACTATCTGGCGAAAAGTCAAAATGTTTAGAGAACGAACAGCTGAAGATGACGGGTAGGTTTTTGGCATGTTTAGATGTTAATTAAATTTGTGCTGGAGTCCTCGCATTAATGCATAGCTCTCAGGATAGCACAACTCCTGTGACTAGACAGTCTGACAGGCACTGTACAACCGACCAATTTGGGGAGCAGGCACACAATCAGATGTAGGTATACATTGTCGCTTATGCAAACTCGCTTTCTCCTGGCTATACTGTGGGCAATAAAATGCGTTTGTACATATTAATTGCAATTGTGTCTGTAAGGAACTCAAGTTAAAGTGCAACAATTTTTTATTATTGTTAACTACACCATCACTGCCTCCCGCTACTGTACACTCGCCCAACTAGTATAAATAACGCTTTAGTACTTATCTTGTCACCGGCAAGATATTCACATACCATTTATTACTAGGTACTTTATTCAATTTTTTATCTAGGATAGAACGAAAACAATAAAATCAACAAAGAATAGTTGGTGACGAAAGTGTAAAGCCTCCTTTGACGTAGTACTTAATGATTCAAAGAGAAAAACAGCTATGTAGTACCGTTAGAAATGTGGAACCTATGTACGAGGGTAGTCTTACAATGGATCACAAAGCATGGGAACAGCGAGTCGAGAAAGAAGAGGAAGAATCGAACGAAACGTCGTCACTATAAGTATGAAACTGGATTGAAGCAAAGTGGGCATGAAAAAAAGACGTCCAATAGGCCTAGTTAAAGCTAAGGTACCTATTGATTCGCCCTGGGAACGGAATATATTACCCGGATGGTGAACGTGTTAAGCAGCCCTACTTCTTTATAGGATTGAGAAATACAGTATATAGTTACATTCGCCAAACTAAATATCAGCAATAACTAGAACGTCCAAGGGCGTAAGACCGTCACCCGCGGTGGGGGTCAATGGTCAACCCACTTGACTCCCTGCAAAAAATTCTGAACATTGCTCAACTCCTTGTTCGTCTTTTTTGGTGGACAGACAATTATGCAAACAAATATAGTTAAATCTTCAACGAAAACATTATCGCCCCTCTCACTTCGCTCGCGGCCGATAACAGTTCTATTTGCATGCTGTATTCCTGAAGTTCGTGGGTCCTCAAAAGAAGCGTCAGAACGCACTGGTGCGACACTGTGGGATGCTTGGGTGAACTCTGTGGTACATAATTGTTGCTCGGTATGCCAGGTACACACGTACGTACGTGTGCATGTATTTATACATAGACCGCAAGAGTACTTGACTCTTAGGTCCAAAAGTGGCCTCTGACGCTGGCGGCCAAAAAGGGAAAAATGGGATTTTCTCAAGATCTATTATGAACATGTCCCGGCACGGCCATGCAGGTACGCGCCTAAGTGCGCCCCCGCCGTATCCAAGACACCTTCTCCGCAAGAAAAATGTCGGGTACCTTGGAATTATTTTCTTCAGTATTAGATAGGGGGAAAAGAATAGCTCTTGAGAAAATTCTATTTTACCGTTGCCGACTTTTGGCCGCCAGCGTCAGACCTAAGAGTCAAGTACTGTTGCGGTCTATGATTTATATTTAATTAATAGTGATACCTAAACACTACAGCAATTTATGTTCACACATCGTCATGAACCTTTTAGTGGCGGCTACTCAATGTTCCCGTAAGAATAGCTTTACTAAAAGAGCCTGTTCGTGTTCTTTGCTCTCGTAAGAATTAAAATAAATAACGGCGTTTTTTTCACCTGGGCATTAACAACTGTATGAAGCCTTATCTATTTTTTTCTTGATCTTCTTATGCATTTCATTCCAACGGGTTGGACCTGTTTTTTATAAATAGTTCTCAGAATTATTATTTCTACACAGTACACTTGTAATTATACGTAATGCATAAAGCACACTGCAACTTAAGGCAGCTTATGAACATGGGCTCATAGAAAAGTTTTTGTTCTGAGCTTACATCTCGTTAAAAAGTAACACTGCATTTTAAGGGTTAGAAGTGGCGAGTTTATAGTAATAAGTGCTATAAAACCCTCTAATAACTCCGGGGATAGCATTGTTAATAGTGTTCAGAAATCACGCGTAGACCACCCATTCAGCTCCATTACGGCGAGCATGTCTTCGGCCCCCCCTCCAAGCTCACCCCCCCCCCAAGCTTACCTTCCCCCCACCTCCCAAAGAAAAAATGAGCCAACACGGCAATTTTTAGAAGTTCACAAGTGGTGCTCGTAAACTTTCGGATAGCTTTCTCAAGTTTATGGCAAGTTTAACTTTGCAAAGCCTTACATTTTAACTATATTTATGTTCAAGTACGATATATCAGCTTTTATCTTCACAACAAGTTTACTTTGCTTTTCCACCGTTCTAAAATGCGCCTTAGCGATAGTACCAAGTTTATTTAAAACTACTCTTGAGTAAAAACAAGTTATTGCTCNGTCTTCGGCCCCCCCCCCTCCCAGCTCACCCCCCAAGTTTACCTTCCCCCCACCTCCCAAAGAAAAAATGAGCCAACACGGCAATTTTTAGAAGTTCGCAAGTGGTGCTCGTAAAGTTTCGGACAGCTTTCTCAAGTTTATAGCAAGTTTAACTTTGCAAAGCCGTCCATTTTAACTATATTTATATTATGCGATCTACTTAAACATATGAACTCGAAGCAACGACAGCATTTTCGGAAAGAGCTATCGTAGTTTCTGTTTTATCTGTGCTACTTTCATCTTGTAGTTGCATCAACATTCTACCGCATTTGCTGCCAGGCAAGGAGGTTGTATAGAGAAGGAGGGAGCCAGTAACCTAGCCTGTTGAAGCTCAAGAGTCTCTAATGGCTGTCAGCCAGTTGTCGTATGCACCAATCGCATATCAGTAACTCGGTTCGTCTGCTGCGCCCCCGTGAAACTCGGTGCTCCCCCGTCTTTCCCACCAATGAGCGTCTCACAGCTATAAGAGATCTGGTTGACTCGCTGGCAAGTCTGTAACTGGGCCACAAGGCTCCCTCCTTCTCTATTGAAGCTCCTTGCTGCCAGGTAATAATTGCTAATTTACAGTAGGTCGTTATAGTGCCTGAATTAAGTATGCCTCACTGTCCGTACGAATAGCACTATTGGTACGTAACGTCCCGAAATAGATTAGATTAGATAGGCGGCAGTAGACGAACCAACAGGCCCATTCTCAAAGAGACACCGAAACTTGCCCGGCCTTCTATGAGCTATTGCCATTATTCCTTCGAGCTATTGCCATATAGGTACATACAGGAAGCATGATTTAGTTAAGGCACGTTCGGTTGGGATCAGAAATTAAGCATTCGAGGCTCGACTTGTCCGGGACTTAGGACAAAAGCTTTGGCTCTGCCACTTCGAAAGGTGTGGCTAGTGTTAAGCGCTACGCGATTACGGTGAGGCTGCACAAAACTCAATTTTGTAGAGCAATGTTGAATTTCTGGAAATCTCTTGGGTAACCGAGTGAGGGTCAGTCAATACCCGCAACTCAATTCAAGGTGACAAGCAACTCACTCACATGCCTGAAGTTTAGAACAAGTTAAGCCTTAAGGTCTTACTTTTGGCGCCCAATCGAACATGTCTCAATTAATATTCCGGTTTGTATGTGGGAAAATATGCTAGAAGAGGTCACTGCTAGGCGCGCAATGTCACAATATTTAGGGAGGTCCAAAATTACTGGGAAATACACAGTTAAATGTCAGTTTAATTCCATGTTATGCCAATGCAACATTCTATAGTTAAACCAGCGAAAGGAGTCCGCTGGGCGCGGCTAAGAACGCAAGGCAACTTGGCCAAATCTCACTAAAGCGCGTGGTATAACTTGTCTTAATAGATAAAATTATATTTACATTCGAATACTCAAAGTGCATTATTCAGTAGATTAGATTTGGCACTACTGCGTTCAATTCAGCCCCGCCGCTAAATGACTGCTTACTCTGGTTTGACTCTAGTCAAAAGAACGAGTATCGTCATCTTTTCGTCCGAACGTTATGCTGAACTCTAGTTAACACAGCTTTGAGATTGTCAAGAAATGATGTAAAAATTTTTACCGTCAGTTAAATTTACTCCGCAAGTGCAATTAATAAACTTTCGGACAAAGGTATAATTATATCTGGAGGGATTTATAACTCGACATTGTTTGCAACTGTATGCTATTGAAATGGGCACAACAACACATTCGGATGAAAAGATGACGATACTCGTTCTTTTGACTAGCGTGTGGCATCAGCATTAGTTGATGGCTTTCCATTAACATACACAAATGAAGAATTTCATAGAAAACCCGACAGCTTGACGTATCGTTGATCTCATTTGAAAATAAAATTAACTACTCAGCGTACTTAAACGAAACACTTTAAGTTTATTTTCAACTAGATACCTGTTAGGTTTACACGAGACATAGTACGTTTAGACGCCGAAATTTATGTTTTTTTATAGTTTACAAAGATTTACAACGACACAAGCAAGGCAAATTTGGGCCACTGGATCTTAATTATGCTGATATTCTGATCACAGGCGTGTTAATTTCGTCACTCTCTTGCACGTGTTGGTCGCAACTCGATTGAGTCTGAGACCACCAAAAGCTCTATTTTGCCAAAATCTTTTGCCCGACGTTCACGCTTCAATACACCTGAATGATTAGTCACGCTCTGAGTAACACAACTATGTGTGCACTATAAGATCTGCCACAATGTTTACCTTCACGCCAAGAGTTCACTTACCGAATGTCACCAGTAAAATTTCAAACGTATTTTTCATATTTGAAATAAATTAGAACTGAGAAAACTGTGGACTTCTCTGTTGAGCAAACGGACTTTCTAGCAACAAGTTCGAACACGGTGCACATTCGAACGTAGTTCATAAGGCTGACGTACATTCGGCCTGTAACTCACCTTATTTAATAATTAACGTGGCTGAAAACCCCAGGAATGCCAGCACGCTGTCAGTAGAATATCCATCAGAATAGATAATCTTAATACAGTTATTTACTGCACGTGCAAGTTGCCCAACGATTCTTTACAAGTTTTTATGGTCGGGAGTGGTCAGTGTAGTAAAATCTGCAAGAAACAGTCAGCGTTAAGGCATCTCCTATGTAAGTAGGTAGGTATGTATACATAGGCTACATACACACACATGTGATATAAAGAAAAATAAACACGGAACATTTAGTATGGAATGAAAACGGGGAATCCAAGCACAAAGTAATAATTAGGCCTATTGTAGAAAAAAAGATTAGAAGGAAGTGAGTTAGGCGCTGAGGAGATGTCCGAAAGCCTAACTACCAGGGCTAAGGCTTCCTATCGTAACATATTTACGTTTCACATCTTTTTTATATAAAATTTATGGTACTGGAATTTTAAACGTTGTTTATTGACTCAGGAGAATAAGTTCCATGGGTCAACGTGAAACAAGAAGAGTAAACGACGAAAGATGAAGAGACACGTTGCACTCACTCAGCTGAAGTCCACGCCACAGATAGCGGTTAACATTTTCACTACATTTCTGTCGGAAAAAATGAACAATTTATAGAACTAATCTTACCCTCCAGATTAATCTACCGTTGCGGAAAAGCTGCAGAAGTTTACTCAAACTTTTTTTGTTGTCAGTTCCGGTAAACATTTGCTCAGTAGAAGGTTTTCATTGAGAACAGAAATTATTCAATTCTTAAATACACCGACGGTACAGTACGCATTTCACAGTGTAGCACAGAGAATGCAAATATGTCAGCTCCATTGGGTACATCAAAAAGAAATGGAGTGTTGATGCGATGTTGGTTGAAATTCATTTCTGTAATGATGGGCAACGTGCAATATATACTGAGTAGTTTTGGCATCGGTTACTGTATTTGTTTTCACTGCAACAACTTCACTTTATGGGACTGACTATGCTTTTTCTGATATAATTTTTAACTGTCTTACTTAAATTTTGATACTTTTTCATTTCCGCATGCACGCAAACTCAATAATTGCATACCATTATTAGGTAAATTTTTGTCCGTCTACATGAATTTAATTGCAACAGCGGAAATGTTGATAAGTTAAGCGTCACTCTACTCATGGGTGCCATGGAAGCGCGCACCGAGCTCCCAGTCCTGGCAGCCTGAAGGGTCGGTCCCTTGAGGTTGCGACTTCCCATAACGCAAGGACGGGCAAACCTAACTAACCTAACAATATGGCCCTATGTGCGCATACGAAGTTAAAATTTATCAGGACCGAAAAATGTTCATTATTCCAACCTATAAGTATGTTAATTGGGGAATTTAATCTATACTATGCACCTACTTTGGGTTCTGTTACGATTGTATCATGAAATTTAATAAATATGTTAGCGAGGACCCTAACTAGGTGATGGTATAGTGCGTTGATTTTCACAAGCAGAATAAAACCAATTTATACCTAAATAACAGTAGGAATATTGTATAAAGTATGAGTTTGAATGATACTATAGTACGTACGTTATTATGGTATACTTTCCTCTTCCAGGCTTAGCGTCAGGGATGTGGCTTGGCCAGTCAAAATAGCCTTTGAGTGATTGCTTATATTAACATACACATCGTATTACTATTGTTGATTTACTGCACAGTGTAAAAGAAAGGCAAGAAATCCTCCATTTGAGAAATCTACATTATAATTCTGCTTGAGGCCACGTTCATACGTCCGTCCATGTGTCTATACATTACGCTTTTCAGTATTAGCAGAACACGTCTTTCGTGAAAAACTTTTTAGAAAGCGTTATTCTACGTTAATATTTCAATAAAATAAGCTCGCGATTGCACATTTAGTTAAAGACTTAATAGAACGAGTTCGAACTCGCGTATGTACGATCATCGCGCCTTTGTTGATCTACAAAGTAGAAGTCAACATGGCTTTAATGGTGAATGTGGCAGAGAAACAATAGGAACTTTAAAGTCAAATATTTCGAAAACTAAGCATTTGCGGCGAAAACGTTATTCATGGAAAACGTGTTTGAACGTCGTATTTTACCTTAAATTGTCAACAAAAATACCAAATGTGATCACCGCCCTCTTCAGGAAGTTCACCGTCTTGCCTTCATAGTATGGTCCCAAGAGACGTGAATGTCATTCCTCTATAGTACGATCCCAAACAATGTATTATTTTGCCTCTATAGTATGATCCCACTTGACGTCAATATTATGGTCCCTTAAGTGACGTGAATATGTTGGGCGCGATCGATCGATTTGCGCGATCGATCGATCGCGCTGCGCAAACGATCGATCGTTCAAATTTTAAAATGAAAAAAAAAAAACAGTCCTTGCCTCCCCTAACCTATCCGACATTAAGCCCGAATATAGTCCAACTTACCCGAAATTACGGCCTAATACCTACAACATCCACCGTTTGCGCAGCGCGATCGATCGATTGTCCAAATCCATCGTTCGCACACGACAAATATACAACACCTTGCCTTTATAAATTACTATGGTCCCAGGTGACGTAAGCATCAAGCCTTTTTCAGGTGAAAAGGGCAGCCCGCTGACCCCAGATGACGTCACAGTTTCGCCCTCATGCACACAACCTTCAGTATGGCTTAGGGAAGGCCTCGCCAGTTTCGCAGGTTTATACGATGGCTCATAAAGCTTCAGTCCGGAAAGTCAATACAAAACTTTGTCGCTTATCAGGAGGCATTGTGCTTTGCCAAAGTTTTGCGTTGCCAAAGTTTTGCGTAGCTGCCAGCGCAGGGGCAGTTTCCATTCTTCTTCGCCTCAGAGCCCTGCTGCTCTCCCGAGTTAAATAGCAATATTGCTCGTCTGGTGGTGCTGCTTCAGTTTTAGGCTGCTTGTTAACATTTCCCGCTCGGCGCTGCTAAAATTTTGTTAAGATCAGTACGAAAACTTAACAACATATGTTTTCATAATATGTGTATTTCTTCACAGATCTGAATATGATATATTACCATAACGTGAAGATATGCTCCAGTCCCCAAGCTCAGGAAGCAAAGAATGCAACGGGAGGACTCAATGGGACTAAAAACTTAGCTGTAACTTAAACGTAGCCTAGCAAATTGACATCACATCGACGAGTCGAATTATTTGAGTGTGGGACCTTAGGCTTTCGTCGGTTGTTTTCTTGAACATATCACAGTATTTTTTCAATTTATTTCATTCAATGTCCTTCTGATGACTGGCTAGCTACTTGAGCTGCAAAGTAGTGTAAAATGTTGTCGCCCAGTACAGAAAGTTCGAGCTAACTGTTATTGTGGTTTCTCTCACGTACAAAATTGGCAATAATGGTGCTTATATTTGTTGTTAAGGAATAAATATGTTCTGTGAAGAGCACTATGAACTGAATATGAAGTGTAAATAAGTCTTCAGTTAAGAAAAAGAAGTTAAATCAAATCGCCAAAAAGGACCAAATTCGGCGTTTGTGCAGTGAAAGTTTCCACCAGCATGCACTGCAATTTTCTATATATAATCGCTAAATTAGTACTTATTCACTTATTTATATTCTAGGGATGAATTTTGCAATTTGAGACAATTTTTCTGGTTAAATTAATTGAAATATTCACAGGCTGCTCAGCCGTAGATTCGTCGATGATGACGTCACTGCTTGATGCTAATTTCTCGTGAGTCCTCCCGTTACACTCTTTGCTTCCTGCTCAAGCTCTAGAAGACTCTCTAAATGCCATCAGTCCATCTCATTGCAAACCAATTTCTATCAAGAGATACGTCGGCGCTTTTGAAACTTAGTGACGCGTCCAGCAATACCTAATACAAGTATTGAATTTCAGGGTCATAGTGCATAAACTGCACTTCTGGATTTTCGACATTCCCGACAATAGTGTAAGATGAATTGGTTTGTAACAATGTTAATAATCATATTTCAGATGGGGGATATCCATTTGTGATGTTTCCAACAATGTATTCACTGAAATTAATATGTAAAGTGATTAAAATCATTTCTCCGACGGGCGATGTACGTCCGCCATCTTC
>LQNS02276498.1:13663234-13677793 GCA_001587735.2 Parhyale hawaiensis
AGGAAAGCGGAAGATGGCGGACGTACATTGCCTGTCAGAGAAATGATTTTAATCATCTTACATATTAATTTCAATGAATACATTGTTGAAAACATCACAAATGGATATCCCCCATCTGAAATATGATTATTAGGCTAACATTGTTAGACACGAATTCATCTTACACTATTGTCGGGAATGTCAAAAATCCAGAAGTGCAGTTTATGCACTATGACCAGAGTAACTCGCGTCAAGCACTCTTGTGATTGGTGGAAAGGAAGAAACTATTATGTCAACATTACTTAAAAACTATTGCGAAAATAAAAAAATTTACATGAATAAATATGTTCTTTAAATTCATTTTTACGTATGCTGTGCAAGTTTCAAAACGATCTGACCATGAATAAAGAAAACAAATCGGCTCACCTAAAGTAAAAAATTGCCACATATTGTAGCAATCAAACTCACACTTTTGAAACATGCGAAAGCTAGACTGAATTGTATCAGCTTGTGAGTTTCCGGTCATAGCCTTGCAACTGAAAGAAAAAGAGTAAAGGGCTGGAACGGGCCAGAAAATGCTGTAAAAAGAGCTGAAAAGGGGCTAGGGCTCAATCCAAAATTTTACTGGCTAAACAACTTGGAAAAGGGCTAAATTTAGCTCCTTTTGGGCTAAATTGGCAACATTGGTTCGTTTCCTAAAACGCAGTACGTAAGCTTACCTTATAGAAGTGATCTTTGATTTCAATAAAATTTTGGTTCCGTGGCTGATTGTAGAAAATAATGGAGGCGCTTGAACTTGTTTTGGTGCTGTTTAATAAACATAATTATGTAGCAAGACAGCCGTCGAATTGGTCTGTACAGCGTCCAAAGTGAGGCACTGACGATCGTCCGTCGCGTGACGGTAAACATTTTTACACCGTTTCACCCTTCACTTTGATAATAGGAGAATATAAGAAGTTTAAAGCATTATAACTAGGATAAAACGTTATGCGCCGACTTAAAATGTGCATAACATTGATAATTGGTGTAAGAAAAACGATTTAATGTATAGAAAAATTTAAAAATCATCCGAGCCCTCTCGTAAGCATTTACCCCAACTTTAAGTAGATAGTTCCAACTGCATAAGATTTTCTTCCCTTGAAGGTGAACCTATTAGGTATTAGGTATTATATGAAGATTTAAGCCTCCCTAAATAAGTACTAAGCTCTTCTAAGAGAGGAAAAGGAAGGGACATATAGTATGTCGACAGAAAAACGGGGAACCCATGCACGAAGGTGTTCCCACACAGGATCAACGCGCATGGGAACAGCAAGTCGGGAAAGAAGAGGAAGAACAGGCAACAGTAAGGTGAACCTGAGATTTATAGTGGCTCGAAAGCGCGTGGTCATGTATTACAAACAAGAAAATATCTTACAGATACTTCCAATATATATATCTTGTATGCCATTTCAAGATAATAATGTAGATATGTAAAATTATAAAGAATGAAAGCTTTTTAAAACTGCAGTATTTATATAGTTTTCACCTCCCCGATCTCAGTGACACATTCTGAATTGTTCTTCCTACGGATCCATTTACCTGCTGCAATTATTATTGGAAAGACATAAAAGCTCTATTGGAAAATGTACATTAAAAAATAGAAAGAGAAAAAAATGAAAGAACGAGCCACGTTAATTTTCGATAATAACCTCTGAACAATTTCATTTGGTAATATTTCACTGTAAGCAAACATTTTAGCACGTTTCAAGACTTCCACTTTAAAAGATTGTATTATGATCATGGCAAACCATTCTAAGGTTTCTGAAACCCACATACAGCTCACTGTTTTGCTTCATTTAAGCACAATAGGAACACCCATTGCTGCGACTGCTGAACAACTAAACAGATCCAACAGTGCAACGTTTAGCATATTAAAGTTTTAAAATAAATCCACTTCCTTTGGGTCGCTAAACAAACAAGGATGTCCTTGTATGTCAAAAGTCACTAAGTTAGTGTGATGCGCAGACTGTCTATGAGGGACAGTTTTGAGACTGCAGATGGCATAACGCGTCAGACAATCCTGTAATTGGTGCGCATCTCTCTACTTGAGTCTCATCGATTGCTTGATGTAGGATTTAAAGCGAGATCTCTTGATGTCAAATTACTCTTCAGGGAAAAGAATCGAAAAGACAGACTTGCCTTCGCCGATTCACCTGTCACGGGAACTGGTTCGTTTAATTATGCATGGAGGAATGTATTATTCAGCAACGAGAGTAAATTCAAATTGGTAAGACCCGATGGCAGTCAGTATGTGAACCGATGTTAAGGTGAAATCTTACTGTTCCTGTACTGGAAAAAGGTCGCTAGAGTGGTTGCGGATGATTGGTGCATGTAAAGGAAGGTGCTTTACTTCTGGTGTAGGGTCCCTCCTTCATCAGCTTCCAAGCCAGTAAAATTTATAATTTTTTTGTACCTTATATTATTAAAATAAACATATATATTTTCTGTTGCATCCTTTTCCCCCTTACTTTCAAAATGATTATAATTACAACTAGAGCACTGTGAGAGCGCATACCTCCGCCAAGCAAGGCAACGTTTGATAAATTTAAATTGGTTCTGAAACTACGTATGATTTCATATTTATTAGTGACAAAATCTGATCACTTGAGTTTTTTTTGACAGTAATAACACTTCTGTAATGTTATTGAAGATCTGTCCGGAACTTTTTGAGTTATGTTCCGACAAACATCAGTCAAACATACAAACGAACAAATCAATTATCACTAAAATTTGATCATTTATGTCTTTTGACATTTCTAACAACTCCAGTAAATTTCATAAAGATCCGTTTATAGTTTTTTGAGTCATTTTGTTACAAACGTGAAATCAATCTTGGAAACAAGCAAACAAACGGACCAACAGATCATCACAAAATTTGGTCTTTTACTCTTCATGATATACCTAGCAGTTAGTATAAATTGCCTAAAATCCGAGCAGAACTTTCTGAGTTCTGGCGAAAAAAAAGAGGCAGACAAACAAACGGTCGAACGGATTTTGTCTAAAAGCTATAACATATTACTCTTATAATGCCTAACAATTCTTGTAAACTTCGTAGAGGTCCTTCCATTACTTTTTGAGTTATCTTAGTAGGTGACAGAAAAACAGATAGACAGACAAACTCGATAAAAACGCAACCTCCTTGTCGGAGGTAATCATCATTGAAGAATAGTGAAAAACCGCACGGGTAAAGGAAAGTGGCTAAATTACGCTACTGAAAATTGTGGGAGAAACGGCAGTGAGGCCATCACGCGAAAGGAAGCGACTGACCTACTGGGGAAAAGACAGCGAACAAGCTCTTTTACACCCAACCACAGTGAAACATGAATAACCGCTGATACAAAACAGTGCGTGCATTGGGCAACTGAAAAGCGAACTTGAGAAGCGCAAGAAGTCCACCGGTGCGTTTCTTGGATGCATGGAAGACCGGCACCGTATGCTTAAAAAAGTGCTAATCATTGTGAGATTTTATAAAACGTGCGCAAAGAAAGAACTGGACCCTGGTGTTTAAGGTGGTATAAGCAGCAACACCGTACATAAGAAGCCCAATTGCAGGATTCCTTGTGCCTTCTACAAGTACCCACCGCTCTAATGTTCTATCGAAGTTGGGGCATCAAATATTCTATTTTACTTCCGCGACCAAAGATGATGGTGAAGTAAGCTTGACCACACACCCCAAGTAGAAAATTCACATGCACTGGTTTGTGCTGTAAATAGACGCCCCTGGCCTCACAGCAATGCACGGCTGCAGTCGATCACAAATTGTTAGAGCTATGGCTTAGATATAGAAGGTTCATGCGACAGCTACGACTCCCCGACTATCCCCCATTTTGGTTAGGGTCAGTACCCCCGCTGTAGCGTTTGAATGCCAGAAATGCTGACTCAACAATCCAAGCACAGCATGAAGCTACGTGTCTGGCAAAGAGGCTCAATTTTATGTGTTACTGCTTGTGAAGATGACACTCCAATATTCTTCATGTGAGTGCTCCTGTGAAAAATGGGTGCTAGCTTTAAAGGGTTCAAGTTAATGCAGAACACACGGACATATACACAGACACCAGAAGCTAGTGTTTTAAGTTCGGTGCCCTCGTAACAACTTTCGTTGCTGCTATCAGCCTAGCGCCAACTCAACTTATCCAACTGCGCAGTCGCGGCAGTGACTTTAGCATGACGTCGTATGAACAATGAACACCGCTCACTAATTCTTAAAATATCAATTTTTGTGGACTTAAACTGATCATAATTAGGAGCGATAGTTGAAAGTTCTTCATGGCCACTAGCTTGCTATGGTGTGAAAATAGTAGTTAAATTTTGCGCAAGCTGAAGCCGTGCCGCGGCTACATGAACGAATTAGTTGAGTTGCTATCAGGTTGCTAGCGGCAACGCAAGTTGTTATGCGCACTCCGAGCTTTAAAAGATTCGTGTCTAGAGAGTGTGAAAAATATTTTCTCGTTTACCGTACAAGCCTAGGGCTAACAGCACATGTGCAGTAACTGCAATTACAATTTTTTCTTTGACATTTGACTCTATAAAAGTTCCTGTCCATCCTAAAGGACGTATAATGATGCTGTGCCTACAAGAAATAGACATTTTACTTGACCCTTGTCCGGTTACCATACATGTCAAATAGCCCCTTCCTTATTTTACAGCGCTGACCGCGTACATTAGATAACTGGCAGTAGACGGACCAACAGCCCCATTTCCAGAGAGCTAATTCACGGGTTTTCACATGCTCGTGTGTGTCCCCGGGATGGACTCTTCATTCCATCGGCAGTGCACTAGAATTACAGTTTCTACTTGCTTCCCGTGCTGCAGCGTTTGTTTGCAAAACTATGTAATAAAAGAAGTATAAAACTATAGCTCTCGTTTCCGTGCGTTGCCCTTTACTAGGAAGATTAAAAGCTTTCCCAAGCGTTCTTTTACTTTCTGACAAGTGCTTTCAGTCTCAATTGAGAACGTCCGCAAACTTTAGAAGCTCGTATGGACTTCTCGTGCAGGTGCCGAAGAGAAAACCGAGGCTATTTTCACGAAGGAAGAAAATCTTCCAACATTTCCAATATGTAGCAGGGCGCTACTTCAGTTTTTCAAAGGTGTAAGGTAAAACGTCATCGAGTACCACGGTTAGGGTGAGTTAGTGTGTCATGGACTGATTTTGTAATCGACAGGGTCGCTATTCTCAGTCGTGATGTAATTTGAAACGCTAGTCGATTACACCTGACACGATAAAAATATCAATCCTGCTCCTGAAATGGATTATTCTTGCCTGCTTCAATCGCATTCTGATTGCAGCTAACGTCAGTACCTCCATCTACAAGGATGAAACTAACCAACAGTACCTCATGCTGCCCTTTAAAATTATAAGAAGGCCGAATGAAGTTCTGTAAGCCCAAAAAAGGCTGAATGCAGTTCTATAAAGCCATGAAAGGGACGAATGCAGTTTCATAAAGCCATAAAAGGGCGAATACAGTTCTGTAAGGCCATAAGAGGGCTGAATGCAGCTTTGGAAATCCGTAAAAAGGACGTACGCGGCTTTGAAAAGCCATAAAAGGGCCACTTGACGATTTGAACTATCATGAAAGGGTAACAGGCAGCTCTGAAAAGCCATGAAAGGCCCTTACGAAGCTATGAAAAACTGTGAAAAGGCCCTATCCAGCTCTGAAAAAAAAAAAACAGGTATATGGTGTAGAAGTTGTGTGACGATGTGGTGCAGTGCAGACGTGACGTAGTAAGCGTTGAAGTTGTGCAGTAAAAATGTGGTGCTGTGGAGATTTGGTGTTGTGAAAAATGTGGTGCTGTGGTATAGTAAAAATGTGGTGCAGTGGAGAATTGGTGTAGTGAGAGTGTGGTTTGTGCTGAAGTGGTGTAGTGAAAAATGTGGTGCTGTGGAAAACTGGTGTAATACAAATGTGGTACTGTAGAGAACTTGTGTTACGAAAGCTGTGGTGCGGGAGAGAATTGACTGATCGATCTACTGACTAGGTTGAGTTGGGCTAAAACTGGTACAGTGAAATTTGTTAATGCATAGAACTGATGAATGAGATCCAGAGAATTTGACGTACGTTGCAGAGTTTGGTCAACTGAGAAAGTGATGCAGTGGAAATGTAGACTGTAATGAGGACTCGGTACAGTTGTACAATGACACCAAATATAATGGACTAGTGTTACAAGGAACTACTGTTGCAGTATCGGCAGTAAAGTGCAGAAGTTCGGCGGAATTGTGTGCATATAACAAGAAATTCTGGAGAAGAAATGGTATGGTGTCGGCAGAAGTAGTAGACGTAAGGCGTTGCATCGGCAGTGAAGTATAAAGGAATTGTGTAGAGGAACTGTTCGTGTACCATGTTAATTTTACAGAAAATTAATGAATTACCCACTACTTGTAAAGTTTGAACAAAAACCCTCAATTGTGCTTCTTGTGAAAAGAGAAATTTTCGCGCTCGTGGAGTTATCATTGAGATACGAGCACCGTGGCGTTATCATTGAGATATGAGCACAGTGGCGTTATCAATGAGATACGAGCATAGTGGCGTTATCATTGAGATACGAGTACAGTGGCATTATCATTGAGATACGAGCACAGTGGTCTTATCATTGAGATACGAGCACAAATTTTTGATCAACGGTGGTGTTGCCACACAGCCGGCGACGCAACTGCTGCTTCGTTAGGGAGGGAAGTCGCTAATTTAAAGGAGATGACCTAAAATTTGATGTAACGCGACGCCCAAGGCGCCTCAGGAAGATAATTAGGGCTGCTTTGGAGCGACAGCGACGGGAACATGACACTGGCTTTGTTTTTCTTGCCGAGAAAATTAGGTACGCCAAGTAATGCTTCTTCTAATTACACAATATGCTGGTGTTTTGTTACTGGCTTTATCTCCAACGATCATTTGTAAGTACTTTTTATAGTGATAAGGGTACGGGTGTTACCAAGTTTTACGATCAGTTTTTGTAGATACTGTGATTACTTATCACTGATATTGGTGTGACAATATGTACTCCTTACGCTAATGAGAGGTATTTAAGGATACAATTTTCGTTTTTCTTGTAACAACAGCAGCAACTCGTTTCTCTTTTGCAAAACTGTGACCACATCTGCAAAAGCTAGAATGAAGTTTTTGCCAATATTTCTTATTTTTTTATAATAAAACCTGTAAAACATTAGTGTAGATAGAGTCAGAGTTTACACTGAAAGAATCAATCCACACTGATGAGGCAAAACTTGCATGAAATGTGGACGATTGGTGTAGTAACGAAGAGGTCAAAGTAGTCCCCAAATCATTTCTTCGTCGATGTGGCACGATGAAGGAAATGAGATCTGAAAATAGCGTCTGCAGCAAAAAACGGGGCAAAGCTTAACCATTGAAATAAGTAATTTTTTGTTTTGATGCAAGTCAAAACTAGTTAATAATAATAATATCATGCATCAGCTACTGCATGTGGCAAAAACAAGTAAGTCGTGCCACTAAAATAATTCCTCCGTTGGTTTTATGCATTAAAATGTACTTGATAAGGAATCTACAGTTGTCCTCGGTTTTCATGGAACATTAATCATTTCAATATGGCATCTGGAGATACGTGCTCCATGAAGCCATTCCTCGTTGGCTTTCATGAAACACAAATCATGAATCATTTGCTAACAGTTCTGGAAATACAGAAAGTGGTAAGAGATGTAAGACGTGCTACATAAACCATTCCTCTTTGGTTTTGGTTTTCATACAAGACGAAACATCGCTCAAGCTTGCAAGAAAGTTGGGCGGTGGTGTTGCGACAAGTTTCCCCAGTTTTGGGAAGGAAAAAATCCACTCAATCTGCAACCCAGGTTCACTGGAAGGGACTTACCTTTGCCTTGACTCCTGGAAGCAGAGTTTGCAGCAAAATTCAACAAGTGTCCGTTCTTTGAAGAAGTGTTTGGAACGAAGGGCAGGGTATAAAATTCAGTAGGAAAAGATTCTTGCAGTGCGAACACCTGGATGATGTGACGCTGCTCGTGCTTTTCGGAAATCAAGTGTACAACATTTCCACGGACATTTTGATACATCTAGCTCCTATATCAAGTGTAGCTACCTAGAAGTTTTCTTCAGACAGCTTGAAATTTTAAGAGAAATGTAACACGCATGAGCCAAATAACCTGAAATGTAGTTTTGTTTTTTCGTTGTAAAAACGTTGTTGCCACTGCTTCTAAGTGAGGAGATTGAGTGTGAATGGGTTACACTGTCTGATGCTTGTTGGGGTCTAAGAATTGCGGGTGTAACGCTTGAAAAGTTTTCGTATTGCTTAACGTAGAAGAGTGAGATATCATTGCCATGCGCACAATATTTTCTCGTGTGATTAAGTAGCGTTAGCGAACCGTGAAACTCTTTGATATAGGCATGTTTGTGTAAATATATACTAGAGTATACGCGGTGTCAAAAATGACAGCGAAGAACTACTGAAGACCCTTTTCACTGCACATGCTTTTGTTACTAATGTATTTGAAGGATACGCTGCAACAGCCGGCTCAAAGTATCATAAAAGATAAGCGCTCTCTTTTTCATTTGATCTATGCAGCACAGTCGTCCCCAACTTAGGTGACATGCGAAAAAATCTTCCATTATCATGTAGTAAAACATTGATGAATTTAATTAAATTTCAGGCGGCATATCATGGACACCGAAGGATTAGCATTCAGTACAGCTACGTTTTTCTCTTGAAGCAAAAACTGATCCTTCGAAGAAAGACAGCAAGCTAGAAGAAATAACTGTGTCTACTGCCCTGTGAAAAATCATCGCCTCGTGTGGGCATTATTGATCATTTACTAAATTTATAGCTACGTACGCGTCGTGAACTGAGCACACACAGCTAAGAGAAACCGCAAATGTCTTCATTGTTTCGATTTCAATAAGTTTTTCAAGCAAAAAGTGCATTCAGATGATATAGGGATAAGGATCCCACTTTCACCATCTTCTGCAACCTGGTCATCGATCTCCATGAAAATTCAACTTTTACCCATTAGCGCCCATGGTCCGTATTTAGGACCAAGTAAATAATTAATCATATTTCTCTTACGCTAATGATTTTCAGAGATATTTTTTATTAGGCATCAAGGTTAGAGGTGTTGTCAACTACTTTACCCATTTTCTTGCAAATTCTAGTAACACTGCCGCAGATCTTTTCAATAAAGTGCAAAGAATTCACGGGAAGGATACAATATACTTCTTCTATCTTCAATTGCCTGTCATTCGCTAAATCTTTATTTTATTGAACTCATATTTCGACGCAGCATGAAAGAATATTACCTCTGTCACATAAAGTAAAAAAGTTGTTCAAAGAAAAATTTGTTCAAACTTTATTAACCCTGAAAGTTTGGTCCTAAAATAAGGACCATGGGCATGTGGAGTTCTATGCTTCCATTTTGTATTGACGTTCCTTAAAATTGAAAATTGTTAACAAATATGAACTAATATATGACAAAATCAAGTTTTACATGCTTTGTATATATAAGAAAGAAAATCCTTTACAGGAATGCATCTATTTAATAAAAAATCAAGATTTATATAAATGTTTTTAGTTTCCTGACTCACATGTAATGTATGGTACTGTTAGTTTAGCTTGATTATTGTTAGCTTAGGACACATGTGTTATTAGTTCATGTCTGCGTTAAGCAGGCATTCTTTGTGTTTTAGGAACAGGTTTTTACACGTTTTGTTCGGGACATTTGTCTTTTGTGCCCTCTGTTGTCCTTATTTTATCACCTACTGCTGTCTCCCTCTTGCTTCGTATTCTTTCCTTCAACGACTGTGGAGTAACTACGGTACTGTTCGTCATTCCGTCATTCATATCTTTTGGTGCCGACGTACAGAGCTTCTGTATAGAACCAGATCTGTGCATGGGCTCCCCATTCCCTGCATGAACCGGTTTTGTGGCCCCCTATTTTTCGGAGTAAAACAATCTAGTAAAGGCAAATCGCTGCTATCGCTGCTGAGTCGAGATAAAGCAGCATCCCGCTATAAATAAATGAAAAACAAATTACTCATTATCGTTTCCTTTCAGTACTTCTCCATGTATGTCCCATTTAGTGAAGTCATTCTAGTCAATTCAACCTGCAGTGAGCTATTGAGAAGAACAATGACTCTATCCGTGATAATTTAATTCATATACTGTAGTCGAAATCCCTCCACCAGTGAACGAATCTAGTGTTGAAAAAGATACTGCTGATGATAATGTTTTGGGCGGATGTTCTTGATGGTACAGAAGGTGGTAAAAACCGAAAAGGTGTATGCAAGAAAAAAGTATCAAAAACAATGTCGATATTGTGATGTTGTTCTCAATATATATGACTGTTTCACCAACTGACATGTAACGTAGCTAATTCCTATGAACAGATGCAGGTGTGTGTGATCAGTATTGATACTTTTATGCAATATTTGACATATTTGTATGAATAAATAAACCAGAAGATCTATATTTCATCTATAGCTTATAAAAGTCTGCGGAATTTGAAAGTCCTGTTTTCAGAACGAAAATCGTCCATGTGCCCATGGTCCATAAAATTGAGCCAAATTGAAAAATGTACTTTTTTTCTAATAATTATTGAAATGAAAACTCTTTATATATATTTATATGTTATATAAAATGTCCATTTTTCGTAGAAATTCCGAAGAAAAAAAATTTGGGCGTTAACGGGTTAATGCAAAATCTGCAACCTGGCCTATTTTGCGCCTAACTTTTTCATTTAGAAGTAGATACAAAATAAGTGAATAAGTGAAGCTTTTTATTACATTAGGATATCCATGATTCTCAACAGATGGTAATAGCAATTGAGGGGCGGAGCGTAAATCCCGGCGGCTCTCTAGGAATGGGCCAGCTGGTCCGTCTACTGCCAGACATCCAACCTAAGCTCCTATTTTGTAATACATCTCCGTCCTGATACATAAACAATGGGTAAAACAAGTTAAGTCGCCTTGGTCATACACCCCAAAGTACCTTTACGGTACTTTGGGTCTATCACCCCAGAGTACCTTTACGGTACTTTGGGTCATACAGCCCAGAGTACTTTTACGGTACTTTGGGGTGTATGACCATGGCGACTAGACCTGTTTTACCCATTGTTTTTGTACCAGGACGGAGATGCATCCGGACTCGGCGGTTATGCGCACTGCGGAGATAACTTGAGGTTGGCACGTGCTGTCAGCCGCATGAGCAACAGAACCGTGAGCTCTACGGTTTTGTTTCCCTTGTTTCAGGTGGCAAGCGGTCGCAAATGGCGGAATTACTGTCGCACCTTAGGAGATAACTCACTGTTGGGTCTGCTGTCGGTCGACTGCAGCCGTGTACTCACTTAGGCCCTCACAGACATCTATCTGCAGCACGAACCAGTGCATGTGGATTTCTACAGTTTAGTGTGCGGTCAGGTTGACCTAACCTTTACCTTTACACGAGCTTCGACCTCTCGTAGAAGTGCCATGGAGGTTACTCGGCATGCCGAATTGTGTGAAAACGCTTTCTGGAGAAGATGTAAAGATCTGCGTAGTGAGGAAGTAAATATAAATTGGAAGGCAAATTGTACGGTATGAAAGACATTTCCTTGCGGCAATTTAAGGGGCTACGGCATTTGTAAAGTTGCCTTTCCAAATATCCCTGCAAAGTAATCAGCTTAGGAGTAGCAACGAATTTCAACTTACAGTTGAAACACTCATTTTACTTGAAAGTTATCAACTTCTAATCAAATTGAAACATTCATTCTATGTCTAAGCAATCATCTTCAAATGAAATTGAAACCCTTCGAACGTCAGTGTCGTGAACTTCGATCGAAATTGAAATACTTGTTTTTTCGTCAAGTAAGCGGCTTCGATAGGAAATTGGCACATTCGTCCCCTGTCACGTGCACAGGGTTTACCGATGCCTCTCAATACCATTGTAAATGAGCTCTCTCGGTATTTTCAAGAGCTGCAGATCAAAGAACGCGTTCAGCCTGATGAGACAAGCAATGTGTATTGTATGCCAACTCAAGAGCTACTTCATCTCATTAAAGCAGCTGAGCTGCTCATTAAGGGCCATTGATTCTCATTAAGTCTAGACGGTCTCTGATTGAGTGTCGCTTGGCACGCAAGGATTGGGGCGTCCTTCATCTTTAGATTTTTCTTCTCTGGCAGTTAGCGCCTTATTTGCGCACAGGTTGGGACGTGCAAGAGATAGCAGTTAGTCCCACCTGCAGCGAATTTTCCTTGAACTATGACACTCTGTGAATGTAAATGAAACATCTTTTGTCAATTTTTTTCTTCTTGTCAGCAAGTGATGACGCTTAGTCCCACCTGCAGCGAATTTTCGATTATGGATGACACTCTGTTCATGGGATGGATACGAACCACATCCCTGAGCTCTTCTTCCCCTGACAGTTTGTGCCCTGCATGATTGAAATCTGGAATGGTTCGTACTGTTGGATTACAGTTCAATGTAATTATGTTAGTTGACAGACGGCGTGTTCTGCTCTCTTCTGTAGCGATGTCCCTGTGGTTTGAATGATTCTGGATCTTTCAATTTACGCTGAACACTCGATTACTCTGGACTTTTATTTTGTACATCAGTTTTTGTCGTCTTCGGTCAAGGCAATTCCTGCGATTCTGCATCATATTTTCAATAGACAATGAATATTGGATGACAGTCAGTGTGCATGCGATAGACTCCATGTGTTAGTAGTTCATTGGCAAAATTACTTGAGTTCAACACTTCGGGTTCAAGAGTATTTAACATGAGCTAGTTTGACCTAGAGTAAGTATTAGATCACTGGTTGCATGGGTGAATTGTTACAGTACCTTCAGATGCGTTTTGTACGACGGAGAGAAAAATTTGCTCAACTGCACTTTATCGGCTCCTTAACCATAAAACGTTCACAAATCCGTAAACTTTTTGAACGGTATTTTCGAAAAATACTCTAAGTTAAATCCGAGTATGTATATCATGATATAATACGTAGGGTCGAACAAGGAGTGGGCACTAATTTCGATTATTTAAAACTTAATAAATGTATTATATAAAACAAAAATAATGTATTTCAAATCTTCACTGACAGGATTTGATATCATTAATGTGGAACATAAGCGAAGGATACGATCATTAAGTGCTGCCTGTTACCCTGGGCATGGTGCTGGTGAGCTCATTAGGGCTGTTGGGCGTATGCCAAATCGGTTATTGAACTTACGCTAAATTATTAAGAACTGAGCGAACGTTCAGTGAGCAATCGACAGGCTTCCTAGTGATCGGTAAGTTTTTCCACTTTCTGGCAGTACTGAAACTGTCAGCTAAAATAATCCCATGAGTGAGCTTGCTGGAACTTGTGGAACCGATGACTGTAGCGAGAGCTATGCGTATTCACTTTGATATTAAATTTTTAACGTCCTCATTGCCCATTCTGCGAGAAGTTGGGCCGAAAAATATGGATGCTCCTGAACCATATGGAGTCGAGATTGGAGATGTTGAAATATTTCCCCTCCAAAAACTGTAAGCTGTTGGAGCTGTTACGCGATGTCTACAGGGCGGCATCGGATAACTGCCTATGAATTTCCAACAGGGTTGTGCACGGAATGAAGTACATCGTCTACGGGGCAACCAATCGTTAAAATTCAAGAATGATAGCGAGTAATTATTTGGAAGTTTTAGCGGCGATGAAAAGCAAAATCAAAATTGATGCTTTTGACATTGTACATTGTAACAAGATACCTGCGACGGTTATTTCCGTAGTTCTACAAATCATACCTCAAATCAACTCTGTCGAATATGTATGAATTTTGATAAAGTGTTGAAACCCTGGATTAGAACGCAGTGTTACCTTGACAATCTCATGCTCAGCCATGACTCTGCCCCAGCTCACGGATAAAAAATTGCGTAGGAACTCTTGAAAAAGTTGTCTTTCTTTGTACCGAGCAGTGCTTACCAGACTTCAAACCCCTGTGATTATAGGGGAGAGGAGGGGGATATATGGAATGCGTTTGAGGCAATCCATAAAACTGAATGTAGCAATGTGGGCTTGCGACTCTTTCTTATATGATTTGGGCTCATTGCAGATGCAAATGTAAGTCACACTGACTAAAGAAATAGTTGGTGCAATTCAAAATAATGTTCAAAGTCACTGTGTTCAATATAATCGTTTTCTGTGTTTTTTAATTTTCTAGGTTTAACTTAGTGTGGTTTCGCATAAGTGAAACAAGTACAAGCAACAAAATCAAGGTTTAAAAGCCTGATTGTAGTAAATACTTGTGATCACTATTGTCAATATACCTTTACCTTTATACCTTTGATGATACTTCGTACGAGGTCAAAGCGACGTTACGCACGTCGCCCATCTTGTGCAGAGGTGATGCTGCAGTCCGTGACCAGCGGGGTGGCTAACAGTGAGTTATCCCCACAGTTCACGTAGCCGCTTACAGCAGGTTGATCAGGCCCTTTCAGTAAGCATGCGTCCAGTAAGTGTTTAAATTTCGCAGTCTCTGTACCGGTGGCATTTCGAATGTGACGAGGCATTTTGTTGAATAATCTCGCCCCTCGGACTACGAAACTATTAGAATACTT
>LQNS02276498.1:13741521-13771557 GCA_001587735.2 Parhyale hawaiensis
TGACCGTTGTTTCGCAAGCGATCATTGAGGTCTCTTTCAAAGAGCCCCGTTGTAGGTACGTCGTTGAAGCCGTTCAAATACTTGAATGTTTCTATAAGTTGCCCCCTGAGACGTCTTTGCTCGAGAGAGATCAGTCCTAGTTCTTTTAGGCGACATTCATACGACTTATTTCGCAGCTGAGGTATCAATTTCGTTGCTCTGCGTTGGAGTCTTTCTATTTTATCGATATCTTTACACAGATGTGGCGACCAGAATTGAACAGCGAATTCTCAGTGTGACCGCACTAGCGCCTTATACAAGGGTATAATGATGTCTTTGGACTTGTATTCAAAATTTCTGGTGATGAATCCCAGTACTCTGCTTGCCATTTTCACACTCTTGTCACCTTGCTGAACAATGAGAACCAGAGCTTAGAATTCTGATTATTAAATTAAAATAAATTAAAATTCTCCTTTGTCCTCCCTACCTTCCTTCGTTAGACGACCGTTACTCTTTCAGCATTATCTAAGGGAAAAATAGGGTATCATTGATACGGTCGCTGGATCTCTTCACGGGTCATAAATTAACAATATGCTGGCTGTTTACGAAATCGGGTAGTATATAAGATACGGGCGTCCAGTTAGTCGAGTAGGAAGAAACGAATTTAAATATTTAAATGCATCGTGTGAGGTGAGCTGTGTGACGGGGAGAGGGGGGGGGAGACGAGGTGAATGTACACGATACACAGTATCAATAGATCACGGTCAGTAGCCTCGATCGATCTACCAGAACTGAGCTCTAGCATGAATATGGATAGTGAGTAACTTTGCCCAGTACATGACTCACATTAAGCCCCATGTATACCTGAATGTTGAATCTTTGTCTCTCTACGTGCAACTGTGAGTAATATATCGGAATATATTGCATTTTCGGGCTTTTAGTTCAGTTCATGGGAAACCAACAAGTGTGAGAAGCAATTACTCATCCGACGCACCTGTTGGTTATTCAAACTCCGGCCCTGAAACAGTTTATACTGCGGGTGTTTTTCATTCAGTGGGAAATAAATTGCGTGGTAAAAATCCAGTATCGCCGTGGAAAGTTCCCTGCATATGCGTTAGAAAAAAATCATATTATTTAGTTAGAAAAACTCCCCGTATATTGCGTTGAAAAACTCCCCGTATTGCGAAGAGACTATCACCGTATTAAATTAGAACACTTCCCGTATTGCTTGGTAAACTTTGTAAAACTTCATTGTGCTTCGTTGCTCCAAGCTTAACTCGTATTGCTTTGTGAAACCAAGCCGTGCAACGGAATTAACAAGCTTGTCTAAAATAACTTGTATTGTCCTTTAAATTTGGCAGTGTCTTGAATAATTAAAGATATTGCTCCTACAAGACATGCGAAGGGTTGTACAGATATGTGAAACAAATATTTACCTACTCTAAGGAAGTTATGTTTTCGTCGAATTAATGTTTCTCTGTCTGCCAGTCTGTCTGTCTGCCTGTCTTTTTATCTATCTGCCTGTCTGTCACCAAAATAACTAAAATAATTGTGAACGTATTTTCAAAAAATTTAAATTAATTGTTGGGTATTTAGGAGGAAAGGATGATTAACTTTCGGCGAAGATCCGTGCGTGCATTTGTTTGTTTGTTTGCCTGTTTTTTTCTCAAATCTATAGCTGAAAAAATTATGAATTAGTAGAACAACAATTCAGTATCCTGACTACTGTATGTATAGAGAGTCATGATAAATAAATATATCAGTGAATCTATGCACAGAGACAAAAAATTAGATCGGTATCCAAGAATTTTTAACCAACCATTCATGACATATGGGGCCTGTTTAGCTCAGTAGAAATATAAAAAAGAATTCTTGAAATTTTTTCATGATGTACACAATTGATATCTTGAGATGTGTTATTGACCAAGTTCTTAATTAAAATGTTGTCAATTTTGAAAGTTTTATTATCACTAGGCAAATCCTGTACAGCAGCTATGCACATACAGAGCAGAGTTCGCGCTGTGCATTCTCAACCCAAATGCCGACCTGTGCTGGCAGGGTACAGGGTTCTAACCGTGTTCACTGAGTCTATAATTTCTTGCTTACCTATACAAGTTTGAATTAAAAACTAACAGAGGTATTTCTTAATTTCTTTTTGCACAAAGACTAAACTACGAGCAATTCAAGACGTACAGGTATGCTTTCACTAAATGTTTTCAGTACAATTGAGTTATTTATTGATTTAAATTTATTTGTTGCTCAGGTTTTAATAATTTCGGAGGATTTCAAGGTTTCGAATTTATCTGTTTTAAAATTTAAAATATTAAAGTCAGTTTCTTTCCACGGGTAAAGTTTCTCTTCCAGTTTGTAAATTTAAATTAAATAAGTAAAGTACTTTGATTACTACTTACTGTAGTTTAAAATAGATTATGAGTTTGTTAGCGAAATAACCTAAAAAATTACAAACAGGGTTTCATGAAACTTACACTAGCTCTTAGTACTTATGGAAGACATAAATGATCAAAAGACTCAAAAGATATAAACAGATCTTCGAGGAAATTACAGAAGCTGTTATTACTTTCAGAAGGCATATGGGATTAGAATTTTGTGATGAAACAAAGGAAATCATAGCTTCAGAACAAATTTGAATGTTTAGTTACCGTTGTCTTGCTTGGCGGAGGTATGCGCTTTCAGAGTGCTCAAGTCTACTGATGGTATTCAACAGTGAATTTTTCAAGAAATCACCAGCGTTCATCAGACCGTTTCGTGGAACTTTCTGTTTCTCTCCCCATGCCAGTAGGCTGCAAAAACTGCTCTCAGTTTGCGAGAACAAAGCTAGTAAACTGTGTGTTGAATAGAATAAATGTTTTTTAAATTGCGTGTACATTAAACCAAAGAGATGTAAGCTGTCCGCCGATAAAGTCAGTCGTCTCAATGGTGTCGAGTACGCAAACAAATGGTAAAGAATAACGCAGTGATGCAACAATAGCGATGGTCAATTACGACTCCTGATATTCTAAAAGCCCTAACATCGGTCAACTCGTCTGCAGAAACAACAGCGATATTTCACCTCCTCTCAAGCAGACTCATGTCATATACGAGTACAAATGTCAGCATGAAGACTATGAGTTCATAATACCTCGTATGTTGGTATAACTGTCACCACTCTCTCCAGAAAGCTCATTATGCATCTTCAAGACGGATTCATAAAAAACCACACGCAGCAGCATCACGACACTACCTTGACAAGAGAAATGGTAGTAGAAGGAACGACCATCCTACACCGCAATAGCAACTACCAACGCCTACAGATAATGGAATCCCTACACATGAGAGCTAAGCGACCAGTCATCAACAACCAGAATACAGGATCGGCAAGGACTCTGGATACTGAAACCAGCGCAAGCAGACCACCACCCAACTAGCAGATTGGCTACTCACTTAATTCACTGGTGAACCAGCACACAGCCCCTCGGTACGGGACCGCCAAAAGTTATTAAGAAGAAGCATCTGTCTGCACACTACAGCACATTTGAACTGCCAACCGCTCTCCATCCTCAACTGCCTACAGGCACAGCTTCTCACCTCCTACCAGCTACGGCCTGAAGATGATCAAATGTCTGATGGAAACGCGTCGCCGAATCCACCTGCAGCAAGCTACGACGAGAACATTTTTGGCCAGTTATTGCATCAGACGAACCAACAGACCATTTTAACCATACATTGTTATGACAAAACTAACAAAGAAGTATTATTTACCAAATACGGCGTGCTTTTTCGTGAAATCTGCATATATAACAAGCACGCACAGAAGAAAATACTAAGGATAAGTATTATGAAAAAATTGTCCCTACATGAAATAAGTCTAAAGCAATGAAAAAGTTTTCTGCTTATTATCAAACCAATGCTAATTGAGTTTGATATAATGTCATGCATAGAAGAAAAGTGTAACTACTACAACAACTAAAATGCAACTAATTACTTCTACCCTATCTAAAAATAAAACTGTACGTGTGCATTCCCAATCTCACAGCAGCGTACACTACCTTTATTTTGAAAATTATATACATGTTTTATTATAGCACATTTCTGTGTGTACTGAACATAGCTATCAGCTTCACATCTACGCTGTTACTCCAGACCATTTCAGCGATACAGAAAAGATTGGTCCGAGGCAAACTCTTGTTGTAATATCCCCTTTAAGAAAGGCGGAATCCCCCTAATATGCAGGCAACTTTACCTAAGATTTCCAATGAAATTGCCTCCCAATAACGGCATTGAAAGCCGCCCACGAGCCTGCTAAACTGCATTAAGAAATCCGGCGAGTGAGGGTTCTTATTAGTCGGGGGCTGCCCAGTGGTCGTCTGGCATCTAATATGATTTGAAATGTGCTAATAAATAATGCAGCCATAGCCAACAACGATATGTTCAGAGCGTTTAAAATATTCAATGCTAGCAGGCTCATTCGTGACGCCGATTTTAAGTTAAGCCAACGCCACCAAGTGGATTTTAAAAGCATTTGCAAGTGGTATCTCATTGATGCAGTTTTTTTAGGAAATTAAATTGGAGTAGCCAGCAGATGGATTTGCAAAGCAATTGTTTCTAACTGCCATAACACTTCGTAGGGGCGTAACGAAATCCCCTCTGGGTATAAATAATATTTCGCCTACTTCTAGTGGCTAAAGACTCGTAGGATTTTCATATCAAAGTAGTTCGTACGTCATTTATTCTTCATGTGCCGACCAATAGGTACGTAGTTTCTGTAACAGTAAGATTAAATCTAATAAATTTTTTTGCGGTAAAATGGGCTAGAGAATCCTAACAAAAAATTCCTTAAGTATTTACAGAAAAATGCTTCAAGGGATTCAGATTTCTTAAGAACAAATCAAATTTCACATTCGCATAGGTTTTCTGGTGTTTCACAGCACATTTTATCGACAAAAATATTCGTTTCGACCTAGATTCATTAAAAGATTTCCATTTATTTAAACCGACCTTGCCAGGCCATTTTAGTCCCGCCACACAAGTCCCCTTTCCCGCAGGAATACCACGGGAGACTGAACCGAGTAGCGAGAAGACACAGCCCGGGCAAAAAATGCATGGGTTCTCCAACTTTCTGAGATATTAGATAATCCGGCATGTATTGGGTGCCACAACTGAAGGGCTTATTATATAATATTGAATAGTTTAAGCCTCCGTTTTTCCTATCAACGGCAATCTAAAAGAGGGAGAAACACCGGACATAGAGTATGATGACAGAAAGGGGGTGCCCATGCATGAAGGTGTTCCCTCACAGGATCAATGCACGAGGGAACAGCAAGTCGGGAAAGAAGAGGAAGAGTAGATTAAAGTAATAACAGTAGGAGTATGAAATCATAAGGAAGCGAAACCGGCATGGAAGACAAACGTCCCGAAGGCCTAGCCAATGGCTAAGGTAACCTACAGGGTTCTCCTGGGGGCGCTGCTCCAAAATAACATAGAATGGCCGAACCTAAGCAAACCTTACCCTATGGTCCATCCTATGCCCCATGACGGGCTCTCAAGGGATACCTACTGATAGCTCACCTCGCCCCGCGGTATATCCACTACCTACAACTTAAAGTGACAAATAAATGGATTAAGTTGAAACATAGGGCGATATGATAAAAACATTTGGTGAAGACCAGTGTGAACTGAATATGAAGCGTAAATAAAGCTTGAGTTCGACGCAGAAGTTGAATCAGGGCACTATATATATATACTTGCTCAGATCTTGCTTGTGATGCTATGAAAGCTTCCACCAGCCTCCCTGCAAGTTTTTATTCGTAAGCAATTAGTATGTGTTCTCTTCATTATTACCTGCGAACGATGTGTGAGAGGTGATAATGCTTTCGCTGAAGATTTAAGTGTATTTACATATAGAGTGAGTTAAAAAAATGTGACAATAGAAAACGGTAGTATAGGTACGCATCGCTTGTAGAACTTTTGTCTTACTAAAATTTAACTTGCTGCTGATGGAGATCAGCGTCACTAATCGAATATACCAGCCTACAATTGAGTCTTATTTACCTTCAATAAAAAATAACTATCTATTTGTAAATATATATATATATATATATATTTGTCTCTCCACCCAAAAAAGTGGTCCTAGGAATTAAGCAATGTTCATAATTTTTGTAGGGAGTTTGGTGGGTTGACCTAGATGTGACCCCATGCCAAAAATTAGGACTAGCTGGTCATAAAAAATGACGGCATTGAATTTTCTTCCACCGCGGCGAATTGTCTTACGCCACACGGCGCTCAATTTTTTCCTATGTTATTATTGTAGATCTACTCAAGGATTGGGGCTGTGTCCTAATCTTGTTCTGCAAAAATGACTACGTTGAATTTGCCCCCACCGCAGATGACGGTCTTACGCCACGAGACGTTCTAGTTTATTTATGTGTTTACGGGCTTAGGGCTTGCAACTGATAACCTTTTTGGCGATATTAATCAAAATAGCCGCAAGCTGTTCAGTTGTACCATTCGACGATGTGACGTCATGAATGACCTCACTTCTTGATTCTAGTTTCTCGTGAGTCCTCTCGTTGCACCCTCTACTTCTTGCGTGTATCCGCTGTCTGCGAGGTAATAAATCATTATAATGGTGTTACTGGAGTTATGTTTGTCACTAACATGATCAAACAGTTAAGAACGAATCTTCATGGAATTTGTAGTAATATTGTTAGAAATAGTAAACTCACAAGTGACCGAATTTCTGTGACGAGCGATTCGGCCGTTTATGTGTTTGATTAACGTTTGTCGTAGTGTTTTTCACAACATAAAAAAAATACAAAAGTTACCGACAGATCTTCAAGAAAGTTACAGCAACTGTTATTACAGTGAAAAGGCACAAATGACCTAATGTTCGTGATAAAATGGAAATTCTGAAATGTTTAAGGATCAATTTGATTTTTTCATTATTATCATTTTGATTTTGTTTGGCTCAGGTGTGCGCTCTCACAGTGTTCTAGTTCTCAATACGCTGAGCACGCAGGACGCTTGTATCTAGCAAGGAACTGAACACGCAGGAGCAAATGAATAACTTGTAAATATCGAATATCTTGTAAATATCAAGGGATCGAACGGAAAACAAGCAAGGAACATTGGGAACACTGACTACGTATAAACAGCAAGACAAGTAATACTTTCAGTAATCAAGACTGTAAGCTTGCAAAAAAATGCACACTGTTTAATGAATTAATAGACATCTTCAAGATCTTAGTTTTATTGACCCAAGCTTTCGTTTTGCTCGACGCAAAACGTTTTCAAGGGTGAAAAGCAAAAATGCGAGAGGATATATACAGTTTTATTATACACCTATCAGTCGCATCCTATATACACACGTAGCAAAAATTCAATTTACATATGATGTATTAAACAATAGTCTAGACGCTGGGATTCACGTGCTTTACAACATAAAAAATGAAAAGCTTTACTTAGAGGAACACAGTACATCATAAATGGGAGAACTGTCTAACAACAGAGAAATACACATCTGAGAGCTCATCGTATCTATTGATGCAATTATTTGATATGGCTGAATAACTTGATTCGATTATCCGTCGAGACTTATCATTGTTATTTTGACCGAGTTGTTTAAGGTCTTGAAAGTTAAAGTTGTGTCCGAGATACGATGAGCTCTCAGATATGTATTTCTCTGTTGTTAGACAGTTCTCCCGTTCAAGATGTATTGCGTTCCTCTGAGTAAAGCTTTTCATTTTCTATATTGTAAGGCACGTGAATCTCAGTGACTAGACCATTGATTATTACATCATATGTAAATTGAATTTTTGTTACGTGTTTATATAGGATACGACTGCTAGGTGTATATATCCTCTCGCATTCTTGCTTTTCACCATTGAAAACATTTTGCGTTGAGCAAAACGAAAGCTTGGGTCAATAAAGATAACATCTTGAAGATGTCTATTAATTCATTAAGCAACGGTGGTCCAAGACGTCCAATCTTCCAGGAAATACACACTGTATATAAACAAGACGCCAATCATTCAGGAAGACAATGAACACTTGTGCCTAATAAACGAAGCATACAGAACCATATCGAACACTTTTAGGTAGGAAAGCCCCTTGCACTCAAGATTACAAAGAACACTTTGAACTGACAATACACCGGACACTTATATACATACCAGAAAACACTTCTAATTTAACAAGACACGGATAAGTCTTGTATGCAGGGAATACTTTTAATTAACAAGACGCCGAACACTGAGGAAGACAAGGAACACTTAAGCAAAACTACTCCACACTAAACCGGCCGACGCTCCCGCCCCGCAGCGCCTCATCATTAAATTTACGCGACCTTCTCGAGGAAGTTTTACGGTAGTGGAAATGCCTTCGTTTCATTGAAGGCCTTGGAACTTCTCGCCTGGCAAGTTTATGATGAGCTGCATAATCCTTACAAGTTGTTGTGAGTAGAAACGGCGCCCAACTCGCTAAACGCTCCCGTAAATATGATGTTTTAGTGTGCAAATTCCCGAATTTATGCCATAAATGCAGGGCAAAATTTTGGTTTAGGTTACAGAAGTGTTGTACAGGACCGGAAACATTCTGCATTATGTGCATATTAATCGAGGGGAAGCTTAGGGAAAATTAATGGTTCGAATGAGCGGGAAGTGGATGAGTGAACTTGTAATCGTAGTGAAATTGATGAGAACTTTACAAAAACGCGCAAATGACAAAACGGCTATTTGAAATTGTCGATAGTAGCTGAAACACAGCGTAAATGTTAGATGCGGTTATGTTTGTAAATAAACAATAATAAAAATATACATACATATATCAAGCACGGTCAGTGAGGCCATGGTCAAAGTAGGCTTGATGGAAATATATGATGGTGTATGCACAGATTCAAAATATTGAAAGAGTTCACTGCACTGTAATCATACAAACCATCTGAATTACAGTCGGTTAGATTATACTCACATTTCATTTTATCGTAAATGGAAAATGTAACTAGCTGTATATTTAATTCAGCGTAGGCCCTGCTTACCCTACACCACGTGTGCCTAATGTACAAATATCTTTTCTAGTTTAGTCTCTTCAACACCTTGTAAAGCTAAAGTCAAATTGATTGCAAGCGACAGCTGGGAAAGCCACAAGCACTGGTTCGTGGTGCAGATATATGGCAACGACAAATCGTCAAGATCCATGGCGTCTGTGATTGAACTGACTTACGACGCCCCAGCCATCCCCATTTTTGGTTAAGGTCAGGACTCCAGCACTAGCCCATTTCTGGTTAGGGTCAGCACTCCCGCAGTAGCATCCGGGCGCCATAAGCTGATTGGTGCGTCAAGTGCCACAAGAACTTGCGATCATGAGCTCCAATGTATCAGCAATCTCTAGCCTCGCTATCGCTGGTGTTAAGCATCCCTAGTGATTAATTTAAATGAATATTAAAAGTCTAATGGGGTTTTTATAAACTATTGATCGCTGACTAGTATCTCAAGGCCTACCCAACAGCTGTCTCTATATTTCAGTACAATAAGCTTAGAAAATAATCAAGGATAATTCAAGGAAACCCTTTGTAAAAGCTCTTACGCAATTCCAGTGTTCTGTATCCCACGTAAAGAGAAAGTTAAGACAATGAAAAGAAAAAATGTAACGACATGAATGAAAAATAAATATAAAATAACTTAATGGTATTTTTTGACGATAATGCAACCGAAAATAATATTTTCTACTGAACATGGCGCTTGAAGTCCTTCATTTTAATTAATAGGAAAATCCCAATGTGTGTAAGATAGTACGGCATATGTACAGTATATTAAGAAGCAATTCTGGTGTCATTGCGAAACGTTCTACTAGTGTGTATGAGTCAAGCAAATTTACTGTCCATTTTTATTGAAAAGTCATCGTGTACCTCTAAAAAAGCTTGTTCTCTCAAACAAAAAAGGAAAATAAATGGCTTGAAAGTGCTGGTATTGTGTTCAAACATTCATTCGTTGTCGTAGTAGAAACTTATACAGTGTGCAAGACGAAGTAGTCTTTTGGTTTGTACTGTTTAATGTCTCAGATAAATCCGGGATACTTCTCGGCCGATGTGTGGGACATAGTCCATACCAGTCTGTGTCCTGTGGCTGGTTAAAATCTTTACTTCCCCCAGATGATGTGAGATGTAGCCAGTACTGTACAGTGTCCCCGATAGATCAATTTCATACATATCTTAAGCGAAGAGGGATGTAGCCCATGTTGTTCAGTGTCCCGGATTGTAAGACCTTACTACGTCCCAGGCGAACTGGAATGTTGCCCATAACTTTCTGTTACCCTGATAAAATCTTTACGACCTAAGGCGAAGTAGAATGTAGACCATTCTGTTCACTGTCCCAGGTAAATCTTCACTATACTACATATATCAGAACCGAAGTGGCATGAAGCCCATACTGTTCAGTGTCCCAGAGAAATCCATACTGCGTCTCAGCGAAATGAATGTATACCCATACCTACCGTTCATTGTCCCAGACCAAATCCATCCAGCGACCCAGACGAAGTGGCGCTCCGTCCCATCCAATAGAAGTCCTTCACTCTCCTGCCATCGCCCATGTCGCCTTTGGCACCTCACACAAAACTTGAGAGCGTTTTAGCGACCGTTTGACGTGAAAAACTCATCATAAAGCTGCCATACAAATGGGAAAAAGCGTATCGGCTCACTTGATGCTTCCAAAGAATGCAACTCTTGTGTTCCGTAAGTTTTCTGGCTCTGGCTCACATCGTCCCAAAGGGAAGATTTCACCTTGCAGCCGCTCGTCGGAAGGTCTCGAGAAGACCTTTAGGGCCTCAGATGTTGTCGCTCCAATACTTTAAAAGCAAACTGTGACTAAGGATCGGATTTTTGGCATCCTCAAGTGCAATTAGTTTACGAGTACGTAGCGCCTGAAACTCGAAGAAAATTAGTAATGCACAACTCGGGAGTGAGGTTCGGGACGTGTGAGGCTCGGTCCAAGTAAGTAAATCGAACTCACATAGCTGCAATTGAGCATGAAAATGAAACAAAATAAACGTTACTTATGGAGCATTTTCGTGAGCGTTGTCTTCTTGTTTCTTAGTGACAGAAAATATACACTGAAGTGTCTGAGATTGCATGTCTTGGGTGAATGCTAGGAGACAGGCCAGGCGCTACATGCAAAGTGGAGGCCATAAATAGTGGGGTTCAGACTCAATAAAGTTCATGCCACGGTGCGTGTAGTATCAAATTATGTGATTTATGGTACTTTAAGAAAATACAAGATATCAGGTCATTGTGAAATAGCTCAAAAGTTTTTTTTTTAATCTCGGACGGACCACTCTGTAGCTATAGAGACACATATCTAAACTTGAGTGATTTCACAGGGGCATTTTATCAGTTTTGCGCGAGTGCAAAATGTTCCTCCAATGCACTGCCTTAAATGAGATGGGCTATTGCGTACACGGATATTTTAATTTCAGGATCAGCGTAATTATTCTTGACTTAATGTTTTTGGGCTATTGCGTACACGGATATTTTAATTTCAGAATACGCGTAATTATTCTTGACTTAATGTTTTACGGTCTCTCATATATGTTGGTCTTAAAATAATTGATATGTTTGCACGTATAGTCAGCTTCTTTCTTAACCAGATGATAAAGTGAGATCCTTTGTTTTCAACATCTCATGCGTTTTTGTGCTGATATAGATAAATGTTGCACCCTTTTCAAGTCGAATCTCTGCTTCACAGAATATTACAGTACTCATAAGATCGTGTATCGAACAGTGCATTCAAAAAATATAGTAGAAAGAATACTTTATACAATAATAATTATGCGATATGCGTATTGATTTTTCTTATTTACCTAATAAAGTTTGACATGATTATAGCACGTATCAATGTGCAATGAGTCTTATCATTAAAACATTAAACCTATGTTATTTATGCCTTAGCCCTCTCGTAGGTCTTGCTATTTTGGGCGGCCGGCGCCCCCGGCACATATATTGAGTCGGGGTGTACCCATACAGCTCGAAATTGAGGCAAGTTGTGGTGCTGCCTCTCTAACAAGTTTGACGAACTGAGAGAAAGTTTTTGAAAGTTTCTCGGAAATTGAAATGTTGGGGGACAGTCTGAATGATCAACAGCGTCCTTGCCGTAGCGCTAATTGATTAGCAACAATTTGAAATACTCTTAATTGATACCTAAAGTTTGGGACCCAATTATGTCGAGAGTATGGACAGGTCATTAGCAAGTCTTTTCTAAGTGATGTAATGGATTTCCCTTGAATTTAACGAATGAACGAGTTGAATGATACGAACTTCTAAAATTAAACAGACTGTTGATAGAATTTTTCCACTAATATTGAGCCATTTTAAGTATGATATTGAAAAGTGGAATTGGTTATTGGCAAGTCTTTGAGTGTCGCAAAATTTTTAGTTAGATATCGAATTACATTCTTGGTAATTGAATCGATTTTGCCGTCAGTGATAAGAATAAACGCCAATAACAAGAATACATTGAAGCGTTTACTACCACAGACGAAGATTTAGCTGTAGGGTAGGCAATTAATTGTTAAAGTACATAACTGGTCGTCAACAATATAAATTAATTAGCTATTAAAACTTATTTTAACGACTGACGGTGCATTCTCATCTGAATATTGAAATGAATATGTAAGCTTGTATACATATATGTGTATAGTTTGGTGAATGAATATGATCCCAGCTTAATCAACACCTAACGAGAGCAGTGTTAGCTTGATTGGTTAAGGCGTTATTGCAGTTTCAATCCGCCTCAGTAACATGGGATCGAATCCGACTCTTCTGTTCTACTTTTTTCAAGAGAATATTCTCATGGATAACGAAAGCAAAATATGTGTACCTTCGCCAAGGAAGTAATGTTTTTATAGGCGTTTGTCTGTTATTCGGTCTGTCCTGTCACCAAGATAATTTAAAACGTTATGGACGGATCTTTACAAAAATTACAGGAATTGTTAGTCATGCTAGGAGAAACATGATTAACTTCCGGTGTTTTTTTGTGTGTTTGTCAGACTCTTTTTTCTTTATAACATAGCTCAAAAGTTATGGACTGATCTTTGTGAATTTTGCACGAATTGCTGGGAATATATATTAAAGAGTAAATTACCAGATTTTCTTGATAATGTGTTTATCTCTATATTGGATTTTATGTATGTAAGAAACATAACCCAATAATTTGTAAATTAATCTTCATAAAATTTTTAGGAATTGTTAAAAATCCTAAAAAACACAAATGGCCAAATTTTAGTGACTTAGTGATGATCGTCTTTCATTTATGTGTTGGACTAATAGTAGTGTATAAAGCTGCGAGATACTACCTCGTGACCTTTCACCCTCGTGATCTTGCGCGCGACCTTGACTTTCCTGTTTAGGACGACCACCGCACTTTCGGTGTAGCGGGGGTTGGGGGGGGGGGTGAGCGTGAACCGAAAGTGGGCGGGGCCGGGGAAACCGGAAGCAGGCGGGACCCAGAGGTCAAAGGTCAAAAGTCACGAGGTGAGTAGCAGCTCGCAGCTTTATACACTACTACCAATGTTTGTCGAAATGCTTGTTAGAACATAACGCAAAAAGTTAAGGACCAATCTTCAAGAAAGTTACAGAAGCCACGCTTACTGTGAAGCAGCACAAATGACCATCTTTTGGTGATGATAGAGAGGAAATTCTAGTTTCAGGAACAATTTGGAATTTTTTGTTGACATTGCCCCGCTTGGTGGAGGTAAGCACTCTAAGAGTGCCCTAGTGTGATGGATTACTATCAGAGTAATACTCGAGAGAATTGGTACTCTTTTATGAGTACGGTATGCGATGTTTTGGGTTATTTTTCCACGAAAAAGTTAGAACTACAAAGGCAGTCTATTGCATTTCAGTGCGCACAATGTTGTAACTCACTGCCTCACCGCTTGAGGGAACTCATGTCTGAGGCTGCTTTTAAAATGAGGTTCAAGGAGATCGTATTTAAGAAGTATATGGTTGACTAATCATGAGGTTTCTTGTACTTTACTTTCTCTGTAGGACGCGATAATGCTGTGGTCGCGAAACAAACATTTAACATTGTGGCCGTAATGATATTTTTTTTGTGTGCAGTGTGCCTGGGCTTCGATGGTAGCTATAATTTTTACGACTACATAAGTGCTGTTCGTAGACCAGGTCCAGCTTTCGTCTGTGACTGTAGCCTGTAGATTGTTGCACCTATCATAGAATGGACAATATTAAAAAATGAGTTCATTATAACATTGTAATAGGTAGTAAAGGCCGGTTACTAATTTTATGAAACTACGGAAGGTAAAGAAATGTTTTTCGGATTTTATTGATCCAACAATGAGTTCTTCCGCAATTTAAATTCATATAAGGATCTAAGTTTATATTTTCAAGTGATTGGCTGATTGATTACAAATAGAGCATGATAATTTTTTCTGTATTATTAAAATTTTGGATGAGCTTCTATGGGAATGATTTTCCTCTTGATATATTGTACTATATTGCACATAATTGTTGACATCGTATGAAAATTTCTAATGGCATGCGTGCCATAAGCTTTTTTCCCTATTAGTAGGCGCGTTCTTCATCATGGAGATTTTTATTGAAATATAATTGATACCAAATGTTTGTAACTGAGAGACGAATAAAGGTGTAAAAGTGTAAAGTTAGAGTATGCAAATGCACTTGAGAAAATTCTTTGTTTTTACTGGAACAAAATGAATCCGTTTACTGATGAAACAACTATACACTTTTCAATGTAATGAACAGTGTTCTCAGAAGTGCTAGACAATACCTGTTAATTCTCGGTGAATTGTTTTTTTTGTGCCGTGTAAACGTCTGTTCCTTTACACATTTACTCTGCTCTTTCCTAGTCATTCTCCAGTTTTCACTTCTCAATCATTAATTCAAGGTATTACTCTGAACCCTTCCTCTAAGAGCTCGTGTTCTCGAGCATTGCTCCCTTCCCTCAAACTACTCACCTTCCTCATGGTCTCCAATTTTTTTCCCTTCGAATTTACATCTCTCCTGAGCTACATACATACAAACATGATATATATATGTATTCTCATCCGAGAGCATTTCAACCAACATTTCTTGTCACCGCAACACTTCATACATGATACTAAACAGTCACACATTTACAGATGACCTCGGCTGTACCTCTACACACGGTTCATGCCTGACCCATCGTCCTCCGACTGTACAGACGTTGACATCGGGACCCTCCAAGCCCGCTCCAATCGGTTGCATTTTAGACCTTCCCCAAGCATCTCAGCTCCTCACATTTTGATAATAAAAAAACTTTCTCTGTCTTTCCGCATCGCCCTCAAACCAGTCGCATTCTCCAATGTTTCTAGTGTCGGCCCCTGCTTACATATATTTCTTCCGTGAACCAGGGACACCATTTATTCCCAGGTTCGCCCCTTGTCCCAACTTCCAAAGAATAAAGCACCTGCTTCAGTTTTCTTTAATCGGCTAACTCTTTTCTTCCATTAAGCACCGGAACTTATTTCGTCCGACCTTTCTTTCCTCAGTTACCCCAAAATTAAGCGCTTAGTTCAACTTTTCAACTTTCCTTTATCAACTCGCTTCCTTTCAAAGCAGGGCATAATTTCCCTAAAGGTCCTTGTTTCCAGTCACTAGTCGAAAATCGAGCACTTATTCGAACGATCCTCGTCTCGGCCTACTTCTTTCTTCTGTTCAACGTAGCACATACAGTAACTTCTCCAACGATCCTTATTTCTTGTCGCTACTCGTAAATCGAGCGCTTATTTAAAGGATCCTTGTCTCAGCCTACTTTTTGTTTCTCTTCTACGCAGCAAGCACACAATTCCTCCTACGATCCTTATTTCCCGTCCCCAGTCGTAAATCAAGCACTTACTCCAACGTTCCTTGTCTCGGAACATTTCCTACTTGCCGCAAATCAGTCGCACGTTGAGCACGTTTTCCAACCATTACCCTGCGTCCCGACGGCGCGGTCTACCGGGCCAGGCTGCCATTTGCATGATAATCCTGATTGGTCCGCTTGCCGAGAGTGACGGACTGCGCTCCTCATTTGTCCTGATGATAAACGAGTCTAGGAACACCGGGGCTGTGTTCACCCCGGTGGGGTTCACGTAGGTCTGGAAGACAAGAAAACACTGGTTGTCTTCACCGCAGTGTGGTTTACGCGAGTCCAACAATGAACTACAGAGTGAACACTGGTTTTGTTGAAACCAGCAACGTTCGCAGGGATCGGAATAGCGAAAGAAGAAGGCTTGTTTTACTCCAAGTTGAGCTCAGAGAATTCTTGATCTAAGAAACGGAAGACGAGGACGTATTTTCACCCAAGTAGCGTGCCTAAATTTGTTCAACTACAACGGACATCAAGTGACGGAGTGTGTTCACTGGAGATTGAAATGTTCACCTCGGCCGGGCAGAGGGAGGGAAAACAAGGCTATGAACACGAGATATCTTCAGTCCTGTGGTATTTACTGGGTTGGAAACTAAGTTCTTGCCGCTTTTTATTCAACATTTTAGAATGTGTTGTATTTTTCCGATATGGAATCTATTTTTATCAAAAGTAATATTTTCAATACATTTGTAGTTTATTCTTCTAACCGAGTATCCTTAGTTAATTTCTGTTTATTTTCAGCCGGCCAAAATAGAGTGTCATGTGAAGAAAAATTAGTACTTTGGGCATCTCCTTTTTCTTTTATCCAATGCTCTAAGGCTACAAAAGCTGCTCAAGATATTTGTGCCGTGTATGGAGAGGGCGCCATAGCTGGAAGGACCGCTCGTTATATGTATACCAAGTTCAAAAATAGAACTTTTGACCTCAAAGACTCACCTCTTCCTGGTCGTCCACTTGAGATTGTTGGGGAACGATTAAAAATGGAATACTCCCACACTGTAGTACAGAAGCAGCTTCCCTCAGTGGGAAAGGTGCAGAAGTATGGACAATGGGTTCTGCATGCTTTAAGTGACAGCATAAAAAATTAACAAGCCACATTCTTTGCTGCGCGCTTGTTCGTCATCTGCGTGCTAAACGCCAGCAACGATTTCTGTACAAAATCATCACTGGTGACGGAAAATGGTGCCTGTACATCTTTCGATCTCTTTCAAATGCTATGCGCGGAGTTATGTTTAATACTGATGTAGAATTGAAGGCCTGTTTGGATGCATTTTTCGAGTCAAAACTGTGTAGTTTTTACCAACATAGTATTGACAATCTAGTTGAACGTTGAGAAAGATGTAAACAGTAATGGAGAATAGATTATTGATTAGTTAATTGTTATTTTTATTAAACCTTTCAATAACATTTATTTAACTAAAAACGGCAACGACTTAGTTTCCAACCCAAGACTTCTCTGCACACTTCCCACACAAGCTGTTGAGATAACTAATACTATTATCGTCCTCTAATGTATGCATTAGAATGATTAGATTTACGACTGGAATGAACTCACGCAAATGTGAGCATTTCTACTTCATAGCTCATGTCCCATGTGCATACGCAATGGAATCGCATAGTAATGAGCAAACAGAAAATGTTTCCCAGCTTTCTTTAGCAACTAAAACAATTCGTAATTTTTGCACGTGTCTGATTTTCAGGACCTTTGTTGCTATTTCTGTTAGATGAAAAACACCAATGTACTCACATCGAGTTTCAGTAGCTATAACCATATTCTAGGGCTTCCCGACGCTCATTAACGCAATTTGGCAAATGTCTTCCGCACCTACGCGGTATTTTCATGTCGGATCGTGTTTTATGTTTGGCTCTTTATTCACGTTGATTAGGAAACATGAACAACCTGATCTTTACTGTGCGAAAATGAAATTTTTCTCACAGACAGGCAATTTGATAAACCCTACATACGAGTAACTATCATCATAGCCTTCTTCAGTTACTTAAATTTTAATTTAAAGCGTCTGCTCTAACAACAACAATCACATTACCTTCTTTCTATTCACTAACCCTGACCAACACAACATATCCTATAATACCAATTGTTCAGTCCTTAATTCTTGTGCGTTGACTTGAACTTCCGTAAACACGAACAACTGCCCTTATCCCCTTCAGTAGCTACCTACCTTCAGCACTGCTCCTACTGCAACAATTTCGGCTTGCGTAGAGCAGCGTCAATCAAGGCCGCCCATTTGCGTAGTGTTGCTGCAGGCCAGATAGAGTTTCCCTCTCTAGTATTTTCATGCCATGTGATCACAGCAGAGACCTGCTGCATTGTTCAGAGCCAGCTACTCTTGCTGTCGAGCATAAATGAATACGAGAAGCAAGCAAAACGTTTGTCTCGGTCGTTTCGACAGTTCTGTTAAATTGAAACTCGCCTCCCCGATATATTTTGTTGCTGCTTGTTTGAACCTCTTATCATAAACACCAATGGGTAATGATTCTTTTTTGTGATCTCTGCAGATAAAAACTTGTAACTTCTATTATAAAGATCAGTCTCATAATTTTATCATATCGGACAGTTTATTGCTTGCTTGCTTTATTGGGTGGCCTTACCAACTCGACATGAGAATTACATAAGAGAAATTCATAGCTCAAAAGTAATGGGACAGTTACTTCGTCAAATTTTAAAAGCAATACATTGTAGAAGTCTGAAGTACAGCCTAAAGGCAGCATAGATACTGAATTTCTCAATTGTATCTTCTTCAAAGCATGCATGCAAGAGTTTAACGTATTCATGATACCCTGAAATTTGTTACTTAACTTAATGAAAACAAAAAATTTTCGCTGGTGTCATTAGGTGTTTATCCTCGTATTCATGATTCTAATTTAAGTTGCTTGACCCTTGTCTGATTGATGACCCTAATTTGAAATATAGAAGAGGCGAGAGCTGCCGAAAAGCTGAAACAGACAGGAAAAGCAAATATTTAAAGCAACCACTGAAACTTTCGTCAATGTTGGCCGTGCCCAGCCAGGGCCCCCCTAGATACAGTGTCTAAGGGGGCTCGGCCCAACTCACGTATCCTAGATACGATTAGCTTAGTTAATTAATTAATTAATGTTACTTACAAATACCCCCAATATGGCATGGCTGAAAGTGGTCTGATTAACTTTTATTAATAGATTAATTCATGCGCAGTTGTCTTTGAAATGCTGTTCGATTTATATTTTTGTTTCTGTCTCCATTAGTTATTAAGCATTCCAGGTCAAGCAAAACATCATTCACTGGCTGGTTGTGATCGAGCTCAGTACGGATATTTTGTGTCACATTATTCTACTTTTACCGTCAGGAAGAAAACTTCTTTAACAGGCGCGAGCGATGATGCTGAGTACATAATTAATGTAATTGTTTGATAGCGTCTTTGCTGGAATTGCAAGCATTGGGCTTTAAGCGTAAAAATGACCTAAGCTCTATCGAAGCAGTTGCTGACATATATATCTCAAACTCTCTAATTAAGACTAGAGTGGATTTTCCGCTTATTTATCGGATAGTTTATTTATTTATTGGCCAATGTTTTGTTAGGATTGGAGCAGCTACAGAGATCTCGAGTGCACATATACCTAGCCAGTCTAACCGTCAGTATGCTGAATGACTGAGGCATAGAGTTAGTAGATGGTAGTTGCTGGCTAAATCAAAGGCAGATAATTATTCCGGTGTGCATTCAATCATAAAAAATGGATTTTCTACAGTAATTTCAAATAAAATCACCTTCACCGCACACCCCAAGAAGGGAACGAACATGCACTGATTCGCGTTGCAGATAAATACAGTAAACTGTATAGTTCAATGGCGGTAGTCGACCCCAGATTGCCTGAGCATTTCGTGTGATAGACAAAAGATCATTGACTACAACGCCCTCTCCAACCGTCCCCGTTTCTGGATAGGACAGTGTCCTGCCACCCTTCCTTCCCTAGTGGACTATGAGTGGCAAAAATGCTGGCGCTGCATAACTGGACGGTAAGACTCCCGCCCTGCCTTGGTTTTCCTTAGAATAGAACCACTGACCTTGTGACAAGTAAGGCAGGGCTCCTCACTTCTCGATCTCCGGGTGCCTTCATTTTGCCACACTGACGGAAGTAGAACCAAAAGCAACCCCAGCACGATAGTCACCCTACTGTTAGTGGAATCACGACCACTGGCATAGATGGTAACCTACTCGCAATATATTCTCTTCACCGTAATTTTTCGACAGTGTGGTACAATCGAACATGTGTTCATAAATACCCATCATTATACACTGTGCTATATCGTGGGCATTTGGTACATTAACAGAAAGCGAACATTTTTTTCATCCTTCACAACCAAAAATATCGTACAGCAACTTTACTTCACGTGCGGCGGTACTCGAATTTCATATTCTCACAGCACAGGCAACAAAATTACGCTGCATGGAGCACTGCGGCATCCCCAGAGGAGGGGACGCACGGCGAAGGGTTCTCAGGTTGGCTCTCATACTGACTTTTTCTGTTCTGCATTCTACTAGATCTACAAAATTCTACCCTTAAGGAGGCAAATAGTAAGCCTCGTTAGGTGTATCCGCTGAGTGCTAGATAATAATCATTGTTCTCAACAATATTATTCTACTTGGGATTCCATGAGTACGTCCATAAATCCGTCGGCCCGTTACGCTGTCGGCATTATATACCTAGATGGGGGAAATAAGGGTATCTTCGATACGGTGTCAGGAAGAAAGAGCAGGAGCCTGTTTTGAAGCTGCTACTGCTCATATATCATACCTATGCTTCACGAAATTTTCGGGAGCAGCTAGGAATATGACGAGGAATTGATGACAAAATTTCGATAATGATCTGTCCGTAAGTTTGCGTGTCTGTCTGTCCCGCTCCCTTTTGTTAGCAACATCACTCAAAATAGTTTTGGTGGATCTTTATAAAATTTAGATGAATTGCCATATACGTCACGTTGAACAGATCTCTTCGTCAATCTGTGATGCAGCATTGCGTAACTTGGCGGAGGTTTGCACCCTCGGAGTCTAGCTCTAGTTATTACTATGAGAAAGTTCATGTGAATGGCTTAATACTCACTAGTTGAGTACTAAAGTGCTTAGAGCTCTAGGAGGTAGTAAATCTGTTTACTTTTCAACTATGCTAACCCTAACAGTGTTTTAGCTTCTATAGGGATCACCCTGAGATATTTACTTGCTTGTACAGTGATATTTTAGAAATCTAAATTCTAGAAATGCTGGATTCGCTTCAAGAGATCTCTTGCTATGCTTCGTGAACGCTTCGTGAGAGGCACTTCTCGTGCCCTGTGGGTCTTCGGAAGAAGTCCAGGCGAAGTTCCTCACGTCACCCCACGTGTGTGAAGTCATTCTGCAGGGCTCTTCTGTGGTGCCGCAGTTAGCGACCAAAGAGAAGCCAGCAGCGAATTATCTCCACAGTGCACGTAACCGCTGCCCATTGGTATCTGGTATTCTTCTTAAATATTTAAAAGTGTGTGTTGCGTTGAATGATTCGAAACAGTGTTATATGTTCCATTCATTTAGCAAATTGTTGGATTTAACCCACACGCAAATGTTTATAGGAAATATTTTCTTAAGAGATTTTTCTGTCGAAGATTTTGTTCATGTACACTTCCTAGAATGAAGATCGCTGACACCGCTGGTGAACGACAAAGTTTATTAACAAATGGAGGTAGCAGCAAAATTATGGAGCAATTATTGTGTTTCAATTTACCAGAGCCATCGAAGCAACCTAGATACATTTTTTCTTGGACAACATTTACAGCACTCACTGTAATCAATATGCTCTATTTACACACATACAAACAATATATTTTGTAATCGACCAATCAGACTTTTCACTCTTACTCCTCCCAGCCTAACAATGTGTTCAATTTACACATAAGTATTTTTCGTCGGGCAAAGCTAAGACTTTGAACTTCTCGTATACACTGTATTGCACTCACCCAACCACTTGCTATATTCATGAACTTACCATTTAGCCAGGAGCAAATTTCCTGTACTCATGTGCTATATTTTTTTTTAATTGTGCGACGATCTCATTAAGACACAACGGTACTCATCATATTTACGATGAATTTTTTAGAGTAAAAATCAGACAATTGTCACAATATTCTCTTACATTTCACATGGAATTCCATGTTGCATAACTACTCGCATTTCCAACAATCGCGTAAAACTAATTCAGATGTAGTGAGTGCATTTAATATACCCACGTAATAGTACGTTGCATGTAGGATGATTTATTAAAGACAGAGTTACACAAATATATTTAGTGCTTCTGCTGTCTTCAAATTATTAAATGTTACGCAAACAATTATCTTCCAGCGAGAAAACTCAAAATTGGAAAACACACACACACACATACCTACACACACATTACAAGTACGGGATTAATGCTTATTTGCAATGACTTTTTAAAGAACTGCTCACTCGAACAGAACATTTAGCTGCTTTACTAAGCTATAAAAAATAATCACATGCTATGTTTACGATGCTCTCTCAACGACAAATTGCGGCCAACGCACACTGCACTACATTCACATTATAAATTGCCTGTACGATGATTTCTTGAAGACAAATATAACGTCTACTACATGCATACATTACACCCATGTAATTTCAGGTTCAATTTACCGTATATAAGTTTATAAAGGAAAAAATAGATATGTATTACCATACTTAATTGAAATACAACATTGCATATCTGATGATTCGTGTTTACCAAGTTGTTGTCCCGGTGATTTCTTAACGACAAAATGAAACGAACACACACACACCCACACACCTACACACACACCTACACACACACACACGTATACACACCTACACACACCCACACACACTCACACACACACGTACAACATGCACCAGTTTCTTTGTTGCACATACGACGATGCTACGAAAACAAAATCCAATATAGAGTGATAAGTTAGGACCTCAGCTACACTCAGGTGATCATTACATGTTACACTCACAACAATTCCCCAAGAAAGAAAAGATTGGTGGTTCCCTTTTCGCCGCACCAATTGTTCACGCTGACGCGCTAATTACCTCGACAGGCGATGGTAATGAGCGCAGCGCGGCTGACAATCGAACAGTTCCGAGTTTGGATAAAAAATTATCCGCTATTCGATTCCTATTGTTCGCAGCATTGATTGGCAGGTGGTTTTTCTTGGAATAATAATAACAGGTGACCAGGAACTGAGCACAGAGAAGGAAGAAACGTGCAGTTCTACTGAATTCATCATTATTTTCGGTAAGATGCTGGAAGTTATTTACAAGTTAATGAAAACACATCTGTCTTCTTCTGTACGTGTACATAATATCCTTAAAATCAGAACTAGTTGGCTGGTATTCTGCATAAAAAAAATCTGCATAGCAAAGATTAATGTCGTCTAATATAAGAAGCTCATCAGTGAATTGGCTATCGGCCGGCACAGCCATACACTTTGGCAGAAAATGGCATATTTAGCAAACCACTCACTTTTTTCACTTTTATCCGGTCAAATGATCTGGAGAACATAATTTCATTTATCAATCTTCTACTTAATTTGTTTATCAGGATCTCAAATCAAATAAAACTTTTCTGTAGGAAGAAAGCGAAATTCAGTATTCACGCTACTAAAAGAAATTATTTCAGATGTTTTTACTCTTACATAATACAAACTTAACACAGCAACGGGCCGTGCCTTTGAGTAAACGAATTTCTGTTACATAATACTAGCGGCTGGGGTTCGGAAACTAGTGAAATAGGCCGGCAATTAACAAACTGTGCCTTATTACACAGCAGGATATTTCTGATAGACTTTTAGCTAGTTTCTCAGGTTTCCTGCGAGATAATTCTGCACTGTAATTTATTGGTTGCTTGCGTGGTTGGTCCCTCCGTTCTCTGTCAGTTGGTATCTCCAGGATATGATTTATATTCAGCGACTATCATTGACGAGGTTATTTGGTGAAATTCTTATTTCGCTCGAATTTCTCTGGGTATCATAAAATAATAATTCCACAAATTTCTGTAAATCATCAGCAAGTTTGTAACGAAAAAATTTATATCCATCATAGTTTGTTAATACATGCTATTAGTACTAGCTATACTACTAATGCATACTAATATTCACAGTTCGTTAGAACTTAAGAAATTAACAACAGCACCCTGCAGAACCAATAACACAATAATCCCCAGCTGCAGCGAAGAGCAATAATGCAATTGGGAATCCCTAATAAACCGTAATTCAATTCTGTCCAGAAAAAAAGCTCGTTTTCGTCTCGCAGTCCCGGGGGCGAAATTCGAAAATTTTTGACGTAAAGTTGCTTTGGAAGTTTCACGTTTGATGAGCGAAAGTTCCTGCTAAAGTTCTTATCGAATCGACGCGAACCGCCGAAGAGCTCAAAGTAAAATATTGCCTCTGGAAAGTGGAGCAGAGGCCCTTGAATTCGCCTATGTTTGTGATCCTGATGAAGAGAAAAATCGAAAAAAGTGACGCGCTTGAGCAAGCTAATCAGTTTTACTGGACCGAAACTTGTAAAAAAAAAAATTCGGTGGATGTTCTAGCAAAGTTGTTCAGGAAAATAGCGTGTTTGGCATGAGAAGATTATTGTCTTAGTCTGCTTACATTAATTCCTAAATTTTATTTGTTTAACGAATTTGATATTTCTCTGAAGTTTAATGTTTAAGTCAACGGCAATTTCATCAACTAACTGATTTCTCGCTAGTTATTTTCAAACATGCAGTCAAAAAGTAAGACATCATTTATTTGTAGCACTTTTTTAAGCTATTATTTAGTATATTTACTTAAGCTATAGAATTTAACTACGATCATTAAGCGAATCTATCAGACGCAGGCTAGTTACTAATATTAATGTATAAGAAAGTTCTTACTACCAGAATCATAGGTGTGTGACAAATGGGATCTTTAGCTCCGAACCAAATAGCGTGTTGCTTCCTGCCTTTAGTATTGTCTCCAACAGTACCTCCTTCCATGTGCAGTTATTTTCTTTTACTTTGCTAGTACTAGCACCACTACTACTACTACTACTACTACTACAACTACAAAACCTTTTAGCAAAGGCTTTTGAATAATCTGCTTTTTCGTTGAGACAATATTCAAGCGATTGAGACAAACTGCACAGCAATAAGACAGTACAGATTTTCAATGCGACAATTGTCAATTACCAAAACTCATGAAACAATTTTTATTTCTTTATGACATTGCTCCATTTGGATGAAACATACTTCGATGTATTGAAACAGTTTATGGGAGAACGTGTAACTGAGTGGTCAGTGGACAACAGGGTGGCAATGTTACTGTGACAACCGCAATATCACATCAAGTTGGAGTAATATACAACGAAGTGCATCTGCAAATTGTCAACGCGGAGACATTTGAAGGACTTATGACCTCAATGGAAGTTCTCCAAGCTCAAAATGTCGTGATACTTTTGGACAACGCATCAAGTCATAGCGGCATTCAGAATGTTTATCCAGAATTGCAATTGAAGTACCTACTTCCTCACTCTCGATTTCTCAATACAACTGGAGAAAGCTTCCCAGTGTTCAATGCCTATTGCAAACAAATTCTTAACTACGATGTCAACGCGGTCACTGCTCCAGTTGCAGCAGCGGCTGGTGTAGATCAACAGCTTCTTCGCCAGGACCTGCTCCAACAGCCTACTTACCTGCTTGTCTCCACCGGGAAGATATTTGTCATTAGAAATGCATGCACGCTGTTTTTCTGATTAATATAGCTTCGTTAACAGTTTTTCTATTTGCATAGCTATAGTGAAATAATAGACATTGGAAAATCTATCTGAATTAGATTTTGAGTTGTCCATTAAGTTTTGAACACTACTACGAAGTTAAAATAACGATAGGTGTATTTTGTACAAAAACAATGGCTACATATCATTGTTTCACTGTTATGTTTTTATGGCTATAATATAGTGAATTGTTTCAATATCCGAATCTTTGTCTCTTTGAACTGCATGTTTCAACAAATTGCAGTTGGATTCACAACTGCGGTTTGTTTCTTTCATTTGTTAGTTCGTTCAGCTAGTAATGAAATTTGTCTCAACAAAGTGTGGACTGTTCCAAATGGAGTGGAACTGTTTCACGAAGATAGAAAACTGTACAAAAGCATTTGTTAAAAAGTGTATTACCTCTTTTACTATTAGATGCTACTGCTACTACTACTACCGGTTGCGCTCAACCTCCTGTCAACCTTCTCATGTTTAATTTTTTTATTTGTGCAGTGAAATGCAACATTGCTTGAGAGGAGAAAACAATTTAGTTATAAAAATCATATAAAAATGTAATATACTCATTGTCAGCGGCGAACTGAGGTTTAGCAAGTGATCTGAAATTATCTTGAAATTTGATTAATCATTTAGCCATCAATGTATTGTAAATACAAAGTTACATTTATATTTATTTATATTGCCATAGTTATATATGTATGCTCACTTTCACTCCTGACTGCACCAATATTTCTGCCCCGGTGAAGTTTTTTTGATAGGAAAAAATTGATGGTTTAGCTCTCTTGAATTTGGGTTTTTTTCATGTACAAAGCCTTATTGCAGGACCCCAAGACATCGATCTAAGATTACTCAGGTATTAATCTTTTATTCATGAGCAATAGTTTCCTTACACCATTTATAGCAGTTGCTTGGATGTTCATTGTCCAATCTTTTTCTCGAACTGTCCGAAGTCACCCCCCGTCCGAAGTCACCCAATTTTACGGTATGTCATTCTTAACTCTATAGTTCGTCACTGACACCTGAATAACTGCATGCTAATAATGCTAAAGACTGCCCAAGAAGTGAAGAAAAGGCAGGTAAGGAGGGAGGCCACGAGCGCGAAAAAAATAGCCAACTCAGTTTTATTTGCAGTCACTCCGATATCCACCTTACAACTCCCACGAACAGCCACTTCGATACAAGAAAAATATCTGAAGATGTTGTTTGTTTACACAGCGAGGCTCTGAAAGGCATTAGAAGACTTAGTTTTGAAGCTTCTGATCTGCGAATCCAGTTCGAGTCTTCTGCTGCACCTTCGAAAAATAGACCAGCTTCCTCTCAAAAGTTGCGCACTTCGACGGATTTGTTTTCTACCGTAAATGTTAGGTACTTTCAGCGGTACCTTCAAAATCAAGGCTGAGTTCTTGAGAAAATTTGTGGTCAAAATGTAGAATAACTGTACATTTAGAAAATGAGTACCTTGACGCATTTTGTAAAATGTAATGGGCTATTAGCCGCACTTTTGAAAGAGGTGGAGCACTACCACAGATTTGCAGTACAAAAATAAAGTAACAACTGCTGAACATTTGATCCAAGCCTGGGTACTCCAGTAGATATTTATTTCAAATGTAATGTGCAAACAGATACACATTTGAAAAAGTTAAGTTCTAACACAAATCAGTACTCTAAACATACACTAGGAGAGTCAACTGGCTGCAAGCAATGGTGAGCATCTTGCCATATTATAGCGGAGATCACGCTTAATAATCTTTCGTTCCTTGTATGCCTTACAAATCGCACTAACGTGTAGTTTCTGCTTTTTAGCAGTAGGTTAGTGTCCCATCTTTCAAATTATCATATTCAGTGTAGTTTTTAAAAGGTATCCAGAAAATGTGCCAGTAATATTTGCTAAACAACTGACTTGTAGGCCACCATTTTACTGATTTTTTTTGTGGACACACACTTTTGTGAGCAAGGGCGTAGAAAATATTCAAATACATTATACTGTCTTACGGAAGCAGAAAACGACGGAAGCCTAAATATATGGCAGATTTTTCTTGTGCAGCATGTTGTTAAATCTTTTTCAGTCCTTTAATATACAAAATTTTTGCAGTCGCCAGTATTGCGGTTGTCAATATTTTGGTTGTCAGTATAGTGCTGCTGGCAATATTGAGGGGTCAATAGTGCTGTTGGCAATATTGAGGGGTCAACTGTGCTGTTGGCAATATTGAGGGGTAATATTGAGGGGTCAATAGTGCTGTTGGCAATATTTCGTTTGAAAAGATTTCTGTTTGCAATATTGAGGGTTTAATATTATGGTGTGTGTGCACATTTTTCAGTTCGTAGTTATCTAACATTTTTATTATTGTCTGTCCTTGGCAACCCATGCAGACTAATTTTCTTGTCATTACTTACCGGCATGCATAACAGTCTCTTTCGATTGAACTTTAAGAAGCAAAACTTTCCATTGTTGTCTCTCTCCTTTTTATTTCAAATTAAGAATAATTTTTCATTACTATTCTTCTGCATCATCTTTTTTGTCGTATATTCGTGATTGCTAATTATTGAACTTATTAAAATTGCTAGGTCCCATTTCAAATAATTTTTCCATCGAGATTCCCAGTACAATTATTTTCGTCTTATATTCTTGCTTTCTATTTAATTTTGTAAATAACTTGACTGCAACTGTCCGCTTTTCTCTCAAATTTGGAATAAATTTATCAACAAAATTCCTTGACACCATCCTCTTCGCCTCATATTCTCGCTGCCTATTTAATTTGGTTATTAAATTTACTGTAGTTATCGCTTCTGCATCGCAAATGCGGAATAATTTTCCCATCAATATTCATCGGCACCATCTTCTGCCTCCTTCGGGAATTCCCTGCAGCATCAATGATCGCCTCGAGCATCGCAAGCTTTTGAACAAATTTGCAGCCTGAACGTCTGATGCTTTCGCCGCAGATTGCCGGGGTCTAAGCCTTCTCTGATGCATTGGAAGCAATCTGCTGCGATATGCAGTGCGTTGGACAGGCAAACTACGTGTAAAAGAGCTTCATCTCCGCACGGGGAACTGCGTCTTGGTAAATGGGGCGTGAATTTCCATTGATGATACTTACGAGTGACTTATAACAGGCCAGAAAGGGTTTGTATGGAAGCGGCTTACTGTATAGCAGCGAAATAGTCTTTATTATATGCAAAAGAGCTATATTTGAGTTCGGGGACTCGCTTCTCGATAAATGGGAAGTGAAGAGGCACTAATAATATTTACGAATACTTATAATAGACCAAAAAGTGTTTGTAAGGCGGGGTTCAAACGTGAACCCTTTTCTGACAGAAGTGAGGACTTTCTTACGATAATCAAAACATTAGGAAACATTACCGTCTACACGTTCAGCGCCTGTCAACGCTAATCTCTGGCGCATCGTCAGATTTGTTAAGAAAATGTTTCCGTTACCGCGTTCAACAGCCGCATATAATTTTATATAACAAAGTATAACGCACAAATTGACAAGAAGTTACGATACTGCCAGTGACTACGCGTGCTTAGGGGCTGCGGACCTGCATCTCCCTCAATGTACTTTTATTGCGCATGATAAATATCACTCAATATAGCGAGGGTTTTTCCTTTTATTGCTTATGAGTACTGTAAGCACTGTGTCAGCAATAAGCTTTATTTCAATGGCCAACCCGGAGTTCATCGAAAGCTAATAAGTCCTCGCCTGGGACTGTGCAACATAGCAGCTAATTACTGGAACGAGATGTCACTGGACAGCGTTGATATGTATTTATTAATAGATTCAACAACAACAAAAAAAAAAACAAATATCGTCATAATTGAACAATAAACAAAAGAAGATAAATTATCATGATGCCAACGGAAATGACGGCTAACATTTTTACCACACAACGGTGTTTGTGTGTACGTGTGTTTACCAAAAGGTTCGTTAATATGTGTTCGCAGTCCAGTCTACTAGCTGAAGAACGGTAATGATTCGCAACGTTTTGGTTACCGTGAGAATGCCTACAGGTTGCTGTCAGCAAGAGACTCAAGTATAAACCCCGCTTTAAGCCCGCTGCAGACGATAGTCTTTTGTTCCATGTTTTCACTTCAACGCGTTCGAATATTTCGTACTGTTGTAGTAAACAAGACTGTGTGTCTGTCGAAAGTTTCAATAAAATGTTTACCGTCATATGCACTGGCTTAGTAACTGTCACTAGTGCACTGTCTGGTGTCTGTTCAAAATTTTAGTGAATGTCGTCTCTACCTTTGATACATTTGATACCTTTGATGATACTTCGGACGAGGTCCAGGCGACGTTACGCACGCTGCCCATCTTGTGCAGAGGTGATGCTGCAGTCCGTGACCAGCGGGGTGGCTAACAACGAGTTATCCC
>LQNS02276498.1:13882143-13919688 GCA_001587735.2 Parhyale hawaiensis
TAAATTTCATAAAGATCCATTGATTATTTTTTGAGTTATTGTGCTAACAAGCATAAAATTAAAAACAGTGACAAACGAACGAACAAACGGACCGATACAAAAATTTGGTCATCTACTCTTTGTTATATACCTAACAACTCATGTTAATTCATCAAAATCGGTTCATAACTTTTCGAGTTATCTTGGTGACAGAGAGACAAACAAACAAAGAGACAGACAAACACGACGAAAACATAACCTCATTGGCGGAGGTAACTAGAAAAGCTGGCTGGTTCTGGTGTTCCGACAAAAACTATGAGCGCACTGACATGGTCCTGAAGTATTATTTTGCTATGCAATATACGATACATTCAATAGTGGGAATAATGTACTTCACTAACCTAGTTCAACAGTGTCTTTCGAAAGTATGTTCCACATTAGACATTAAAGCGTATGACCACGCACCGAACCGTAGCCGAGTGTTACTTTTAATATTAAGCAACGTATGTATGCTGATTAATCACTACGATTCCTAACATCTGTAAAGCTCTGATTCTTACGATAGTACTAACGATAGAATTTTTCTTTAACGTAATTACCAAAGCGTTACTCCTTATGGACGCCCTTCTCTGTTTATTTTTGTTCTTACTCTTGAGCATTCGCGCTCATTCATTTTGAGATGTTTGGTGGATTACTGATTGCCTTACGCGCAGTGAGAAAATAATAAGAGAAGTAGGGGGTATAAGTTGAGTGTTTGACGCATCGGACATAATGACAGTAAAGATGCTATCCCCAATTTCAGCTCAATATGCTGCTTATCAGAGCAGATTGCTAAAACGTCTGTTTCAGTTCATCCTGTTGCTGCCGTTTGCAGTTTAACCAGTTTGACAAAATCAATTTTGATGAATCTGCCTCAAGCTTTCTTGAGTAAAATTTTTGGATGCATAAATTTTCTTGTATTAAAGGGGGGAGAGATGTGTCAGCTTGATGCGTCGGTACCTAGCCACACCCTGTGCGAAGCTATATATACAGGTAGAACGATAGACAAGACAGCTAATAGGAGCCATGCCTTATAAAGTCAGGTCATTCTTGCAGAACCGCTCTGTTTACGCCAGCTCATAGATTCAGATAAGCACCACCCGCTTGGTCGTGATTACAGTTTGATTACAGTTTGTAATACCTTAGTCTACAATAGGTATAAGAGTCGTATATCTGGAGAATGTCTTTACCCACTGACGTTCAAAGATGGAATGCAATAAGTCCGTGATACTGTACGAGTATGAGAGAATAGATTGAACCCCAGTGAAGAGAAGTATATATATTTATAGTGCGAACTAACAACACCAGCTTGCAGTTCACACCCTACGACCCAATGGGAATTGTAAATAACGTCTAAAATAAGCCATCTCTACTGTACTATTGTACAGTACATACTGTTTAGCGCTTCAGTGATATTAATATCCAAATAACGGCTACGTAAACTTTCAGTTTTCGCGGAAGTATCAGTGTTTGAAGCGCTTACAATGAAAGACGTTCGACGGCATAAGATTAAATTGTTAACAGTTTACGACTCCGTTAAAAACGTCCTCTAGAAAGAACAGATGTTATAAGGTTAATGCTTAATAGGTAACCGTATAGAGCCCCATTAACTACGCTCTCATTGAAGTGCTTTGAACGTTACAGCATTAAAAATTTAACTGTTATAACTGCTATTTTAAAGATGTTAAATATTATAGTATTAAGAAAGAGGTTAACGTTATACGTTACCGTTACATAAATCCATTTCAGCATCCTGTTGCTATTTGATATTGAACTCGTTTAATTCACTAAGTTGTGAAAAATGAACTTTATCTGAACAAAACTGAGCTTCGATGGCTTCTTTTTCTGTAGGTATGCAATGGAACAAAGAACCTTTCCGTTGGTATGCAATGGGGCAAAGAAATTTTGCTCTAGGTGTGCAATTGGACAAAGAAATTTTCTTGTAGGTATGCAATGGGACAGAGAACCTTTTTGGCAAAAATGACATAGCCTGATAAGAATACACACAGAGAACAGTTTGCTGATATTCTCCATAATTTGGTTGATTTAACTAAACTATTTGGTCAGCTATAAGCCAATCAAATTTTTGGTGAAAATAACTAAACATTTTGATTGAAAAAATTAGTAGTATTTGCGAAATTTTAGTAAAATTACGGAAAAAGATTTCATAATTTTAAATAAATTCCTTAATTTTTTATATTTACCAAAATCTGGTTACAGTTACCATTCTATTCATTACATGTACCAAGTTTTGTCATAGCAACCATAGATATGAACGTACTATTAACCAAAAAAGATGTAAGTACTGCAAAGCATTTTTCCCCATATGTTGTTTATTACCAAAAAATTTAGTGATTCTAAACATAATACCGTAACTAAAAAAATTTATTCAATATTACTACCCTGTTTTCTGCGTGTAAGATTAACTCCGCTATCTTTCCAGCACTTCCATACAACCTTCACAGTTTACAAGCAGCAGGTATCAGCTGCAGACTTCTAGGCGCAACTGCCAGTATCACTAAGCCATTTTGCTGGGAAAAAAAATGCATGAGCGTGGCGCGCCTCTATAGCAAAACTGAGTTGTCTAACGGTCAGATAATAAGGTAAGGTACGACGTCCGTGGCTGACTGTTATGATACACGGAATTGCTCTTAAAACTGCGACTTGGCCGAGCTCGGCCCAAGAGCCTTCCATTGCGTTCTGGAAATCGCCGAGTCAGCTTTTCTGGATGCATTCAAGGAGCATCGAAACTGTTGGTGTTGTGGCAAGGAGGGGCTCTTCTTCCCGGCTGATTCTGTCAATACCAAGTCATAATTTACTAGAGACTTTAATAAAACGATAATTTTTGCATTTCAGTAAGTCTGACACAAGGACCAAGTAATGTTTTGACCGAACATAAATCGCTAATTTATTTTTTTAACAATTAAGTGAGTCTTGGACATGTTCGAAGTTAAATTTTACTAGCGCTCTAAGCGTTAATTTCACATCTAAATGAATCGTAGACAAATTAGAAGTCGCATTTTGCTAGTATAAAAAACGTTAGATATTTTTCTTCTAAGTGAGTCTTTAACAAGTTCGATGTTATATATTGCTAGATCATTAAATATCAATCTCACATCTAGTGAGTCATAGACGAGTTTGAAGTCATATTTTACTAGAGCATTTTGCTACTCATTATTATTTTTAATAATAAAATAAACTTTATTAAGTACTCACAGAAAGATCACATTTGTTTATCGGATTGTTCATTATGTCCACCAAGAGGTTATGCTTTTGTCGAGTTTGCCTATTTGTCAGTCTGTTATCAAGATAACGTAAAAAACATTTCTAAGGAATGTTAGGTGTACTACGAAGAACAGACGATCAACTGTTGCTGAAGATTTGTCCAACCTCTTGCCTGTTTGTTTGTCTCTCAGTATGTTTTTTAGTAAGATAACCCATTAAGTTATAGGCGGATCTTCACGAAATTTGCAGAAATTGGTTGGAATGTTACAAAGAGTAATTGGCTAATTTTTTGTGCTAAACTGTCTGTTCGTTTGTTTGTCTCAATGCTTGTTTCATGTTTGTCAGAACAGAGCTTAAAAACTTATGGAGGGATCATCATGGAATTTTTCAGTACTAGTTCGAAATTTTTAAAGCTCAAGTTACCAAATGTTGATGATGATCGGTTAGTCAGTTTGTTTGACTGTGTTTCTTTTAGTGTTTGTGAGAACATAACTCAAAAAGTTACGAACGGATCTCCATGACTCTTCATTACATGTTCAGGAATTATTTTAAATGTTAAATGGTACACATGACCATATTTTGGTGATAATAAAAAACATACCATGGTTTCAGGATCAATTTGAAATTTTCGTTACTGTTGCCTTGCTTGGCGGAGGTGTGCGCTTTCAAAGTGCTCTAGTTTGTTGATTTTGACCGTCAAATATAGTTGATAAGTTAGCCTATATGCTCTACTTTTTACCAGTTTTATTGATGTTATTCTGTATGTCACCTTAACGCTATCTGTCGAGCTATATGCTACTTTACTACACCATATATGTCAGTCTTTTGGTATTTTGTTATTTCCTTTACTAATCTCTTTTATTCGTCCTTTTACTGCAGTAACTAACGAGCTGTTGAGTTGCTTGTTTTTCATGCCTCTGACCTGTTACCAATTTTATTGCTCCTCCTCTCATTAGCTAGTGCGTGCTTCGTTTCTGTTACACGCTAATAACAGAATTATTTTGTACGACTTTTTTTAATTAAGGTCCTCAGTCCAGTCTTCCTCTCTCATTATAAAAGAAACGCAATAACTACAGGATAAATTTGCTCGCAAGTATCTTTATAATTCCTTGAATATTCCGAAACCGTCAAATCAACATCAACGGGAGCATCAAAGTGACCTGATTGTAAACGAACTAGAATCCGTTGAGCTCTTGAATCCACAGATGAATAAACGCAGAATGATTTAAGAACTTCGCCGTCAGATATTAACAGATTCCCAGTAAACAAAGTTCTGATAATATTGTTGAAAAACGTGGGTTTAAATTTCTGCGAAACGTTATACAAGAAATAGTAATAGCTGCATAAAATCGGCATGAAGTAGAGATTCTTTGACTCTTCTCTTTACCATATGATAATAATACTAGTCTTGAAAATGATAGTGATGCAAATGGTAATAATAATGATAGTAATAATAATACACGGAAAAATAGCTAAGCGAAAGTTATAGTCACTGCACTAGAAGTAAGTGCCTGGCTGCTCTCCTTGTACCAGAAATGACCGCCAGGCTGCACTCCATGTACCGTTAGTGGCCGCTAGATAGCACTCCATGTACCAGAAATGACTTCCAGGCTGCATTTCATGTGCTAGAAATTAGCACATGAATGCATTTATGTACGAGGAATGACGACATCAGTGTACTCCATCCACGAGAAATGATCACCTGATTGCACATCCATGCACGAGAAATGAGTGCATGAGTGTATTCCACGCACCAGAAATGAGAACATGAGTGGACTCCACGCACCAGAATTGACAACATGAATGTACCCAATGCACCTGATATGAGCACATGAGTGTACACCATGTACCAGAAATTAGAACATGAGTATGCCCCATGTACGAAAAATAAGCACGTGAGTGCACACCATGTACCAGAAATTAGCACATAACTGCACTTCCATGGACTAGAAATAAGCACCTGACTGCACTTCCATGCTCTAAGAATAAGCACATAACTGCACTTCCATGCACTAAGAATAAGCACATAACTGTACTTCCAAGCACTAGAAATAAGCACATAACTGCACTTCCATGCACAAGAAATAAGCACCTGGCTGCTCTCCCACGCACCAGAAATAAGCGCTTAACTGCACTTTAATACGCCGGAGATAAGCACCTGACTGCACTTCCATGCATCGGAAAGAAACACCTAACTGCACTTCCATCCGCAAGAAATAAGCACATGACTGCACTGCCATGCACTGGTAATAAGTACCTGACTGCACTTCCAAGCACTAGAAATAAGTACCTGACTATACTTCCATGCACTCGAAATAAGCACCTAACTGCACTTCCATGCACCAGAAGTAAGCACCTGACTGCACTTCCATGCACCAGAAATAAGCACCTGACTGCTCTTCCATGCACCAGAAGTAAGCATCTGACTGCACTTCCATGCAAAGGAAATAAGCACCTAACTGCACTTCCTTGCACCGGAAATAAGCCCCTGACTGCACTTCCATGCACCAGAAATAAGCACCTGACTGCACTTCCATGCACCGGAAATAAGCACCTAACTGCACATCCTTGCACCGGAAATAAGCCCCTGACTGCACTTCCATGCACCAGAAATAAGCACCTAACTGCACTTCCATGCAAAGGAAATAAGCACCTAACTGCACTTCCTTGCACCGGAAATAAGCCCCTGACTGCACTTCCATGCACCAGAAATAAGCACCTGACTGCACTTCCATGCACCGGAAATAAGCACCTAACTGCACTTCCATGCACCAGAAGTAGCACCTGACTGCACTTCCATACACCAGAAATAAGCACCTGACTGCACTTCCATGCACCGGAAATAAGCACCTATAACTGCTCTTCCATGCACCAGAGGTAAGCACCTGACTGTACCTCCATGCACCAGAAATAATCTGACTCAGCCTCAGCCTGTAGGGCGCTCAGCCCCCGTCGATATGAGTCGGTTGTGCGTTGGACCGAAGCATCAATTAAATGAGAGTGTCATCGAAGCTCGTCTCAATATTGAAATTGTTTTAGATGCCTCCATCGCCTGCTTGGTTTGCCTCATCCTAGAGTTCAGTGCAGCAGCAAACAGACAACATTTCCCTTTTGAATTTGCATGAATTTCGAATCAGGGAAAGCTGTCCGCCTGGCTATGGTCGTCGTACTGGAGCTAAATTCCAAGNTCCACCGCCTGCTTGGTTTGCCTCATCCTAGAGTTCAGTGCAGCAGCAAACAGACAACATTTCCCTTTTGAATTTGCATGAATTTCGAATCAGGGAAAGCTGTCCGCCTGGCTATGGTCGTCGTACTGGAGCTAAATTCCGAGATGTATTGGACAGCTGGCTTGAAACCACCTCTGTTGCGTGTGAAATGTTTTTTTTTTGGCTAGTTAAGTAAGCACTCAGTATATGTGCTGTGTTTCAGGCTCTGTGCAACTTACTTGCTGTTATGTAACATACTCACAATATATCAGTTAGTGTAATGTATTTTTTGTTTATATTTAGTAACATAAAATGCATGTGTTGTTCATTATACTATGAGAAGTTTTCTTTTATTGTTACGTAATACCTTATCATTATGCTTAGTCAGCTTTCCCTACGAAAAAAACAAGTTTAGCTATGAATTATATTTTAGCCTAACTCATACTCTGCAAATTAGTCGGTGTAACGTTTTTGGCAATCAGAGTTAATTACATGCTGTTTATTAGGTAGTGTACGGTTTATTTTATTCTTTATGCAAGAGATTTGAGGTGTATAATTTCTTTTGAAGGAAGTGGGATTGTAGATTATATACTTGAAACATTTGCAGTGTATCAGGAGTGACAACTCTTTGTTGCTTACTTAACGTATTTACAGCCTTTTAATAATTGCATTATTTGCGAGTTGTTATATACAGTATATATATATATATTGTCTATCAGGATGTGAAGTTTATAGGTGTTGTTTATTAAACATGTTTATAGTCTATCGGGATTTATTTATTTATGGTTACTTACTTAATTAACATACTTGATACAGTTCATGAATTGAAAATTTTTTTCTAGGTGTTTCCGTATGTAATGCAAGGGAATCTCTGAAGTAACATGAGAGTAGTTTAAAGAGTATTTTTTCGAAATAACATTTACATTACTTATCTGGCACTTTTCCAAGCCACTAAATTTTGTTTTCCTGTACGATATTACCAAGGCAAGTCACTACAGCATAAAATTAGGGAGCAAAAATCCATTGAGCATACGTGTTAATAAACTGCTTGTTGTACTTAACAGCAAAATACATAACTCTCTGCTAATATCTTCAGCTTCAGACCTTGTCGCCATGACATTACCCATGAGTTCACATTAAATTTTATTTAAGAATTAATTTCCAGCAAACAAACGCTTGGTTTCTGCGTTGAAAAATAGAGTAAATCTTCAAGCTAACGATGAATTTCATGCTGGCGGCATTAAAACTTCCATTAATTTTCAATCGTGGTCAACATAGAGTTGCTGAAGATGCTGCTCGTGGAAAATTGTTGGTGTAGGGACGTGGCTGATGATCGACTTTACTTGGCATATTATTGCTATTAAAATATCGCATACATTGGGATTGTCGACATTTCCTAGAATAGTGTACATACTCGAATGCTGTTAATAATGGAATGTGCCTGGTATTGGGGTATCGTCTATAGTGGAAATTGCTGACATTGGAATATTGTTAATACAGCAGAATTGCAGATGGCCAGCAATACTTAGCATTTCCGAGGTAAGATTATTCTAACATTAGTTAAATCAAATGAAGCCTCAACAGTACTAAAATTTACATGAAAGTGATGCCTTTAGAGAATCAGATGCATTCTATTTACTATTTCTCAGTAGGTCCATTTTAATTTTGCACTGAAGATATGCTTTAGTTGCTTTGCGATATTATTTAGTAGGTGTGTTTAGTTTTCTGAATTGGTCACCTATATTGAGAACTTACAGAACCTACTAGTAAACGGCACTGGTGAAATAAACTAAGTAAAGTTTTGGGTAAAATTCATCATTCTACTATAGATGTTATTTCTTGTTCGAAGACATTACTCAATAATTCAACTCAATACTCAAGAACTATTTTTTAAGCTCAAAGAAAATAATTTAATAACAGCAGCTCTATTTAACAGAATGTCGTAATCGTTGCGCTTGACTATATATTTGTTATGTATGTTGAAACTCAATTTATTACCTGACGATAATTCTCAATAGCTGACACTCTTATCCAAATCTGTCACAAATAATAAAAAAGCCGAAACAAACTGCCTGGGTAATATAAGGGCACCGTGCAGGTTTTGGTTCATATGTTTTATTTACGGTCCGATTTGTCTGAAACTTTGGTACTCTATGTAAAACGTGATTCTAAGACTATTTTGTTTATTTGATTTTTTAAATTTTTGATTTTTTGGAAGTTTCATAACGAGTTTGAGAGTTTTAAACTTGTTTTTTCTCTTTCTTCTAAAATTTTAGTTAGATTTTTTGGTTTCTGGTTCTGAACATTGCTAATGCAAGTAGATAATTCTAACGTATCGATTTCTCTTTATTTCCCTCTACTTTTGAAAATATATGCGAATATTCATTGCTCTGCGATATTTAAAAACACAGTTACAAAATATTTGAGAACAAATGTTGATATTCTGGATATGCTACGCGTTAGGTGATGCATTCTCCTTTATTCTGACACTTAAATAGCGAAAAAATAGAGATTTGAGCGAAAATAGAAATATGAGATAAACACTGGAAAACGCTGTTCCCCTTTTCTTTGAATAACTTGTTTCCTATGAGGAAAATGGAAAAATATTGGAGTCTAACTCACTTTTTTTCGATTTTACACACATTTGCATCAAGTTTTATTCATATCTGGCAAAAATAAAGAGCTTTTGACACTTTCTGGCGGAATAATATGATAAAATTGTTATTTTTTGTTCCGATTTGGATGAAACTTGGTATAGGTATGCAAAATTGAAAAAGGATGAGGGTTAAACCCCTGAACTTTTCCTATTAAAAGAAAACGGTAAAATCCGTTTTCTTTGAATAATTAATTTTTCTGGCGAAAATGATAAAAGTAGATGAGTCTAACCCCTATTTTTTCTGATTAACATATCTCTACCAAGTTTCATGCAGACCGGCTCAATAACAAAAAACTTTATGAAGTCAAAAAATGAACTTTTGAAAAGAAAGGCCCACTTCCCATGACCCAGCCCACTGTTCTACCTACCTGGGGTTGCACTGGCTACTTAAAACTTTACCTGCGTGTTTGTCTGATGTATGACTACAGTGTAGTGAAACGAAAAGGAATATCGAGAATTTCAACATTTTCAGCTGCACGGTCCTCGTAAGGCGAGTTCACACTATATAGTAACTTAAGCCTATCAGTCGTTCAGTGAAAATGTTGTTGACATGCTAAAGTTGGGTGCAAAGAGGTTGGATAGTCTATTAAAGCTCATGCATTAGTTGGGTGCCACACTTGATTGTGCGTGTGAACGGTGTGTTAGTACTGAGCAGGACGGTCTCTACAACATATTTACAGAATAACCACTGGTTTGCACCGTAATTGGTTACAATATACAGAATTACTAGTGTACCTGTGTCAACTTCCAACATATGAAATTAAAGTATTGTTTGTATCGAACTTCATAAACAAGCAGTTGAGCTGCAACTTGTCGTCGACCGGCGGCTTAACAGTAGTGTGTGCTAGTTTATAACGATGATAAAAAAAGTTCTCTCTGTTCATGTTCTGTATGCGCTCCAAAAATGACAGACTCAAAATAATCAACTTTAAATCATTTATAAATTTCCTATTACCAGGAAAGTATCTATATATTTTGCTGCTTTTTTGCAAACGAAGAAATTTTTGGTTATTCTCGCTTCATATAAGACCAAAGCTAAGGGCTTTGAACTAATATTTGGATTGAGGACCATGAGAATTTGTATATTGACGCACTTTTTTGCCGGTAGAAATGTTGTCAGGCCAGCCTGTTTTATTATTCCATATTTTATTGTATAGTATGTAACAGACTAATACTTGCGAGCTGTTTGTAAACTATTTACCTAAGCTAGAAGTTTAGATCACGGCTGCGGAGTGATACGTGTTTTATTGTGAAAATGTTAGATATTTAGCACATTTTTGCTGCTCGTTCGTTATTCGAGGAAAACGAAGTGTTTAATTAAATATGCAAACAACATTGTTTTATGTCCAAATTACATTTCAAAAGCAATTTTTTTGGGCGTTTCGTGAAACAGAGCTCACCCGAAGTTCGCGTCGATGGCGACAAAAGTACAACCTGTAGCAGTCTGCCGTCGCACACCCTACCTCTGTCAGTTGTCACAGTAGCAGCGTCGTAAGTTGGTCAACCGGCTATGACGGTAATGAAAGTTGCTTGTGTGAATCAGCCTTAACTGGTAGTGATCACGATCTAGTGCTACATTAAATTGGTTTGAATATTATTCAGTAACTGTGAATCGTATTATAAAGTGGTCATCGAAGACGACAAACCATAGAAAAGTAAATAAAAAATATAAATGAAAATATATTTTGCATGTTGCCTTTATGTAGTTCATTAATCTGAGTGGCTGTGAACCTAAACTGATTCTCTGGTTCATGCAGACAGGAAATTAGACTGTTGCAGACATACAAGAACAATGGCTTTATGAAGACCAGTGACTTATATTTGCGCAAAAATACTATGCTGGGTACTAGAATTAGACGTGGAAGCTCGATCCTTGCAGACAAATACAAGTAAACCGCATATAGGGTATAAGGGATTCGGACCGAAATATAAGTACCTAATATGAGCATTTTAGTCACCCATTGCATATTTTTTTTTACTACAAACGATAACTTAGATAAAACTGTCAATGGTGCTCTGTATCATAAATTACAAAACTTTGAAGTGCATACTAGCATCTCAAAGAAAACGAAAATTAAATTTGTGAATTATCCTTCCTACCTTATTCGAGTTTCACATACCTTATTAGGCTATTGCTGACTGACCTACAATGAGTAACGCCTTGTTGAGGACATTTTATACATGGTCCACCTATAGCTGTACTTGGTTCTATGTAGATCAAGGTGCTAGATTTACATGCACACTCTATTTATGCAAACATGGAAGCTAGAGACACTTTAATTTTGTCCTTTCTTGTAAGCAATCGCTCCATTTATTCAGACATAGGAAGTACAGACAGGAGTCTACAGACAAAGACTCGTATTTTGTGCAGACCAGGACTAGATTTACGCAGACAAACACTCTGAATTTATGCACGGCCACACTAAGGATTTATGGACGGATCTCCGGATGCGTTCGGAGATCAGTTCGAGAGCAACGCCGCCGACGTGCTACAGCAGATGCTGGTAAAATCCTATCTCATCAGCGGCAAGGACGGCCACACTTGCACGGTTTATGGTCGACTAGCTGCGGGAGTGGCAGAGTTCGACGCTCAAGAGATTCCAAAACGATGACGATGATCGGGTGGTTACGTTTGTTTCGGTGGGAGCAAAAATGCAAAGAGACTGCGAGTTGAATTGGTGCAGTGAATGTTGTTGAGCTTTGTTGAGAAATAAAATATTCATGCAAGAGAAAATTCCAGGAATTTGTTCCCGTTCTCTAAACTTGAGCACTTATTTGAGGAAGAAACGCGGAAAACAGATATGTGTGTGTGTGTGCGTACTTATAAATGAAAATAATATCATTTTGAAAATAAGGATTGAATTAATGACATATCGAAAACAGAGGAACAGAGGAGGCAAGATGGCTTGGTTCTCAAAACAATGCAAAAGAATAGGGAAGGAAATCTGAAGCTAAACGAACAGTTTTTTTGTTTACCATAGTGTCAAATTAAACTTGTTTGATTCCCCAAGTTCTTTAGCTAGAATCTATTCAAACGTTTTCGGTTTGTCATTATAGCTTGAAACTCGATCTCAAATTGTGAATCGAACGATTAAAGCTTGAAATTTCCGATAACTTATGGCTAATCCAGTTAGGCGAGTCGATGTTGCACTGAGTAGATATCAAATTAGGTAGATAGTTGGCAGTAGACGGACCAACAGTCCCATTCCCAGAGATCGGCCGGGACTTACGCTCCGGCCCTCTATGAGCTATTGCTCTTATATTAAAATAATTTAGCTACATATTTTAGCAAAAAAAAAAAAAAAAGAAGAGAAGGGGTTCAGCCAATGATTTGATCATGCAAGCAGCCCTGGATATCACTGATAGAGATTGAAGCTTGGGGATAAGCGATCAGCCTCAGTGTTAAAGGTAAATTATAACCTAACATGCCGTCGGTGGACAAGTGCATTAGCTGTCGTTTAATGCTGTTTCTGACACATAAATCTAAAAATTTATCACATGTTAGGTCACAGAGTGCACAAACATTGAGGAGCCACTTGCCCAAAAGGGAGATTTCGAGTCCTGCAATTTGGCCTGACTGCACAGGGCTGCAGCCGCATTTTTATATGTTCTCTCATTACTTTTTCATTCGTTGTTTGGGCTATTTGACTTGAATCTTTTGCATTCAGTAATGACTGGCAAACCAGCACACACTTTTAAAACTTCTATGCGCAACAAATTCACAAAAATATTAAGGCTTGAAGTGTAAAGCAACTGTATATTACAGCGTTTGACATTTGCAGTAGAGCAAAATTATTTCGCAATGGTCAGTAAAATAATCAGCCTCATGTTGTTAGACAGAAGCTTCTTAGATTCGAGGGATACTTGATTTGCAATGAAATGCCAAGTAAACAGCGGATGGAATGTTAGCTAACGAAATTTATTATGTATACGGGTTAAGCGGGAAAATCAGAGCAGACAGCAGAGCTGAAGGGTGAATTGGAGCAGCTTGCAGCCATGTAGTGATGAAGCTCTGGTAGCAGTGAAGTGATGAATCACTGGTCACCCTGAAGTGATGAAGTGATCGAACATTGGCATCCATGGTATGATCTAGCATTGGCTCTTATGAATCGACGTAGCTTTGGCAACCCAAAAGTGATCTAACATTGGCAACTGTGAAGTGATATAGCATTGGCAGCCATGAAGTCAGGCAATGTAGGCTACCATGAAGTAATTTAACTCCGGTAACCATGAAGTGATGCAACAGTCATCAATTAAATTATATATACTAAAATGGAGGAAACTAAGAAGTGAAGTAACATAGGTATCCATTAAATCACGTATTGTAGGCAACAATGAAATTATGTTATGTAGTTAACCATGATGAGACGTACCAGTAACATATACATACGCCATGAAGTGATGTAGCGTAGACATCCATGATACAATGTTGCGTCAGAGCATCCATGATGTCATTGAACTAAGGCAGCCATGGAATGACTCAACTTAGGCAACTATGTATAAAGTGATTTATTAGGTGATGTAACATATGCAACCATGAAGTGATGTAACGAAGACAACAACGGAGTGGCGTAGTATTCCTAGGAAGTTATGAAATGACATGGTGCAGCTGAAGATGGTTCCAGTAATGATGGATTGTATCAGCACTAAAATATCATTTCAATGTCCTTTAATGGCTGTTCTGGTATCTTTATCTCATGTTTAATCATACATTTTTAGATCATGGCTACTAATAAGGTTTCACTCTGGGATATCACTGCGGTTTTAATAAGGTTTTTCAGCATTGCGGAGTTTTCTCAACCTTCATTTCCTGCGGCTATAGGGATCGATGACCTCTACCGAAAGCTCTACATACATCAATTTCTGAGGTTATTGCTTCAAATCCGTCGTTGAACAAAATCAATTGTGCGTGATATTAGAATACATTACATGCAGTATCTATGTGCCAATTTTTGTAGTCTTAGAAATTATGATGATTTTTCAATTATTCTTGGAGTCCAAAGGTATGATATTAATGCCTACTGAAGATATTTGATAGTGAATTGCGATTCCCCGCATCTGCAACACATTCCTTACATCGCGACGAAGTAATTCACCTTTATTTGAGATCTTTACGATGATTAGAACTCGTTTTATTAACGCTTACGTAAATCGGCCTCCAGACCCATTTGCTGGAGGCCCGATTTCAGTGGGCAGGCAAGGTATGGTGTGGTCTTTGGCTAGGCTATACCTTTCCTACTATTGAACTCATTCGAACGGTGGCCAGAAGTTATAACTTACACTTTTCTTCGTCTATAGAAATGCTCTACTATACAGTCTACTTTTATAACCAACTGGGTACTCAGCAAAGAGTTATCCTCACACTGCACGGAACCGCTCCCACCTGGTCTGCCTGGTAATTTGATTAATAGGAGTTCAGTAAATGTTTGAACTTCACAGGTTCAGCACTGTTGGCGTTCTGTTGTGCAGCCATACATCGAAACGGTGAAGCAATTTCACTATTTCGTTGTGACTACGTCGCTACTAATTTCTGATCTGGACTCGTTGATAGTGATTTCAGCCAGAAGTTTAGGCAAAAGTAAAGTCAACTTGTCTGATCCTCAACTGGGAAACCCACACGGACTGGTTCTTGCTGCAGATATAGGCCAACTTGTCCCAGAGAAGGAAGCACGGTTGCAGTCGACCACAGACGCCAAGAACTAAGGCATCATCGACGAAAGGTTCAATGACCTGCGCCCCCTCTACCTTCCCCATCTCTAAGGAAGACAAGTACCCCCACAGCAGCTGTACATGCCTATCGCAGCCGAGTCAGCACGCCAGCGCAGCAAAGAGCTCTTATTTTTGGGGTGAATTTAAACGTGTGTCATTTGGAGCCTGAGTTTAACACCTAAGGCTGCTGCTACCGTGGGCATTAAAGTTCTAAACCTATACCGAACTAGTTATCTTGACGTGTGTTATTTGTTAATGTGTTACATATATATATACCTATCTAGGTATGTGTTGCTAATACAAACCGCCGACAACTGAGGCCGTAGAGAAATTGTAGCAATACACCTTCATGATTTTACGCTCAAGTCTGTAATTCCGCTGTATTGAATACCATGGTATAACTACCTAAGGTAGCCTCCCACGCTTTCCGATTCCGTCTCTTTTGCTTGTTGGGAAGCTGTGACGTCATCTGGCGACCAAAACTCGCTGGCTCACTATCATTATGTAGTCTCTATTTACGAGTTCAGTTTTTCTCGTTTGATCAAATTTTTTTACATATATAAACGTATAACCACTTCAACTATAATGTGATTTATTGCAAATCTCCTGTATGGCTCTCCATTGGTTGTTAACACTGTAAAGGAATTCGCTGGGGTGTATTAAATGCACTATTTTACCATAGATTTTAATGCAACGGAAAAATGTAGGAAGCAAGAAAAAAAATTCAGAGACTAGTAGTTCGTGAGTGAATGTTCTGTCAAAACATTATAGTCATCTATGACTCTATATATCAACTGCAGGATAAAATAGGAAGGGACTGCTGAAACGCATTTCGGCAGCAGCATGCAAATAAAACCATTCTGTATATGTTAATTGGTTACCTGAAAACAGTTTTCATTGCAGTTTTCTAGTGATATTTGAGGGAGACTAAGTTAAACTGCAAGTCAGAGCTTGTAAGTTGAAGTCTTATGATAGCGGTAACTCTCAGAGAAAACGTTAGAGAAACTAAATGGTGTACAAATGATTATTTTAGAGTTAGAAGTATAGGTGTTTCAATTTAGGAAACATAAACTAGTAGGCAGGTAGCTCACGTTGCGCACGTGTTATACGATTGTACAATAGTGTGTAGACACTTAAGACATAAAGATATTAGCGGGATTATTCTCGGATGTAGCTTCAGAAGATAAAATTTAAATGTTTTGATGCCCTCTATCTAAATAGCCATGCATTGACGAAGTTTATCTTTACTCATGCGGAACGGCAAAAATGTAGAAAATAGATACTGTCAATTTACCATAAAAAACTGCCAATTTATTATATTTACTCGTTTATTTCTACCTTCAAGATTTCTAAAAAACTCTTTGTCAATTCGTTTTTTTGTAACAAAACGCACGGAAACAATCGATAATTGGCTTTTTTGTTTACATTACTTCATCAACTCACACACCAGAACGGCACTAGCGTCGACTGAGGTCTCCAGATGCCCAGAGAAGTCGCGAACTCGCCAAGCGATTGATGGGCTAAACCTACGTACTTATATCATGATTTAATTCCACCGTCTTTTTTCATTAAATGGAAGGACTTACATGAACACATCATAATAACTGCGATCATATTCTTCTGATTTCCAGCTTAGCCTCATGTTTTATTTGTAAATAAGTAAGTACCGTTTTACTGTTATTTAAAATATTCGAGCATCGTTATCATTATAATAATAAAAATAATATGATTGTTTCTGCCTCCGTTCCTTTTTGTCTTAGTACGACCGATACGCTCTCATTTTAAGATAGGAAAATATTTTTTAGCTACCATCTATCAGTGAAGAACATTACTTCTGCTCTGTGGAATTTAGAAAGGTATTAGCTAGTTATTATTACTTCTCCCAATGAGGTTTTATCTCTGTTGTGTTTGCTTGCATGTTTGTTTGTTTGCCTGCCACCAACATAGCTCAAAAAGTTGCACGCGGATCTTTACGAAATTTACTGGATTGTTTGGCATGTTGCAAGTAACAGATAATTCACTTATAGTGAAGATCCGTTCAACCATTTGTTTGTTTGCCTGCTTCTTTTTTGTTAGTATCATCACTAAAAAAGTTATAGACAACTGTCCATGAAATTTCCATGAGCTGTTATGTATGTATGTCGCAAAGAGTAAATGACTAAATTTTTGTGATGGTTTATTTTCTGTTTGTTTGTGTCTTTCTCTTATCTTATGTTTGTTAGCAAAATAACTCAAAAGTTATGAACGGATCTTTATCAAATTTACAGGAATTATTAGAAATAAGAAACTAGGAATGATTATAATTCGGTGGTGATCGGTTGGTCTGCTAATTTGTGGGTTTGACAAATGTTTGTGAGCAATATAACTCAAAAAGTTATAAAGGGATCTTCAAGAAAATTACAAAAGCTGTTATAGTCTAAAGGTACAAATGGCTAAATCTTGGTGCTGATCAAAAGGAAATTATAGTTTTAGAACCAATATGAATCTTTCGTTAATGTTGTCTTGCTTGGTGGAGGTATGCGCTCTCAGAGTGCTCTATTATACATTGTTAGTATTACCTCCGCCAAAGAGGTAATATTTTTGTCGGGATCTGTCTCTCTATCTGCTTGTATGTCAGCCTTTCACAGAGTATGTTCAAAAAGTTGTGACTGACATTTTTATGAAATTTGTCGACAATGCTGGATATGTTATGAGAGGAGGAATAAATTATCAACTTTTGGAGGAGATCCTTTGAAGCGTTTTTTCCTACCTATTTTTCTCAGCAATGTGACTCAAAAAGTTACGAACGGATCTACGTAACAATTGCAGTGAATGATAGACATACTACAAGGAAAAAGTGGATATTTTTTTATGATGATCTTATCTTCCGTTTGCCTGTTTGTCTGCACGTTTATTGTCTGTTTGTCAGCAGCACAAGACCGAAAGCTATGAATGCATGCACCTTCATGAAAGTTGCTAGAACTTTCAGCAATGCTAAGAGGCACAAATTGCCCAATTTTGTTGATGATGTGTGCCTATACGTTTGTATGTTTGTCTTTCCGTTTGCCATTTTATTTTGCCAAAACATAAGTCATTCGAAAAAACGTACAATAACTACTATGAATGTCGCCAGGAACAGTTGACCATATTTTAACGATGGACTCAAGACCAATGTGAATTTTTTGTTAACAATACGTTGCTGGGCAGAAGTATGTGCTTTTATATATATAGAGTACTTCTCTGATTTTTGTTACTTCACCATATGCTCTTCATGCAAGCTATCATATTATTTGCATCATTGTGCCAATACATTACCGTTAATTACTGCACTTACTACTTTGTATTATTACTGTTCTAATGGTCTTACTAAAAAAAACAGGTTGGGAGAATCTTAAAGCTAATTAGTATTAGTTATGTATCCCACGGGTAATAACCGAGAGACCAAGTTTCATTTAAGTCGTCTTTACATAAAGTTTACATGGGGCATGAAAGGGAAAACTTAGTTTCTTCGCTGCAAATGATAACAGAATAATATATTCTACTTGGACCCAGATGCTAAAAACTGATGCAGATAACAATAGAAAAAGAGACTGTTCATAATCATTCATCGCGGGCTCTATTTAAACAGCGGAAGCCATAAAAAACATTCAAACTCAAGGAATTGTTCTAAGTCTTTTTCTCAACAAAGACAAAGCTCTACGCATGATTTCAAGTTCATTTCACAACAAAGAAGCAAGTGCTGCTCTGGAGCTGATGCAGTACTGCAGCAAGAGCAATTAACTAAAAATCCGTTTAATCACAGTACTGGATCTGCTCCCGGCTATTATTTCGCTACCGTGTTAATTAATTTGCCATTCAATTAATTTTCTGCCAGAACTCTAGACAGGCAATTAGTTTTTCCAAATATCTGTAAATGTACGCATCATTTTATTGGAGCTTCTCGCTCAGTGCGTAAAGACTGAATAAAAGCGAATTTGTTAGGGCTGGATGATGAATATAACCGGAAACAGTTTATATTTTCACAATAAAGTAATGTGAAAAAAACATCCTTTAATGATCCGAAGCTGAATATAAGCTTCATCAATAATTTTCATATTAAAGTAGATAATACTGTATATAGCTCTCTCCTGATGGCCAGGAGCTGCTATATAGCCTTCATAAATATTGTTGTCATAATTAGCCAGACTGGATAAAGGCTTCATTTATTTGATAGAAACTGAATTTAGCCTTAAGCAAAGGCGGCCCACTCACTGAAGTTATCCTGTGGCTGCTTAATGAAACCTCATTGACACGTTTTCTAATTAGCACATGAACTTCACGCAAACAGATACACCTCAACACAAAAACAAGTTGTTAATGATGCCGCAAGAAGAGCATTTGTAACAGAAAATTAAATTCATCAACATATGACTTGGGTGAACGATAGAAGGAATTGCAATGATTTTATGTCATGCTGCAGTTCAAAGTTTCATTGATTACCGCCTACCGATATCTATGTTGATAAATAACTGTTCATTTCTTGTAACCACAGTGTTGCTTATTATTTTGAGGTTTTGTGTTAGTTTAAAAGTAGTTAACTAACGTTCCGTCATTCAGCAGCAGGATCTATAATAGTGGTTTGAGTGGGACGTTAGTTTTCTGAAGTAAATATTATGTCAGTTCCTTTACCTTAAAATATGATTGTATAGAAAAACAAACAAGGAGTTTGGTATGCTACCTCGAGGCAGCATGTAATTTGTTTATCTCAGGAGTTGAAACGATGGGGTTACGAAGGTTGCCTAAAACCTTGAAATTTGCTTTAGATTAAAAAACTGTGTAATTATTGAAAAAAATAAATCTTCTAGATTACCCTTAGGGCGCATTCGAGTGGGCGCCGATGTTACGCTTTTGAAGCTGGACTCGACCGAAAGTTCAGGCACAAGCGTTGGCTTTGTCAGTACATCATGTTCTAAGAGTAACAATTAATGCAAAACGAATCGCGATAACATCGAGCTTGCTGAAAACACCATCTTTCAACACCATTTTTCAAAGAATGATTGAATTCCTGGAAGTTTCAAGGGTAAACTATTCAGCGTCAATGCCTGAAACTAAATTCAGCGGACTGAAGCCAGCTCACCTGCGTGAAGTTTGGAAGAAGTCCAGCCTCGATCGAAGGCTTGCCCTTAATATGGGAAAAATTTGGGATTTTTACGCTACCGTAAGGAACCACACAGCTTGCTTTACCTTCAACTGATTTAATTATGGAAATGCCTAGGGTTACCAAGTTGTTTTAGGGAAGTACACTGCAAACTTAGTCTACTGGCATGATATGGGAAAAACAAAAACCTATCCTGCTTAGGTTAAGCCATATATTACACCAAACTAGAAGTCAGTACATATAAGATTTGGAAAAATGCTTCCTAATAAGCCAAAAAACGCCAAACAAAATCAGCAAGTTCCTAGGAATTCAATCGTGGTCGAACGCAAGCAACGCTAATAAAGGTCATTAAAATCGACGCCTAATGTTTCCAGTTAAGTACAAAGCCCTGAACTGGAGACTTCAAGTATACCATCAAGAAATTAACTGTTGGCATTACAATACTCTGACCATTTTATGAAGGCAGTTCAGTCTTGGTAAAATTCCTCTATATAGCGGTGTCAAATTTTGTTAACCCATAGAATTGGCAACGCTGCAAAGGAATTTAAGCTCTGCCGAACTGCCTTGATAAAATGGTCAGACTAGAGTATTATGCACACTCTTGAAGTTCATTCAGTGGGAATGAAGCGTCTATTTTTACAAATTTCGAAATATATCTTCCATGAATTGTTCAGTTTCTTATTCAAATGGACTTTCAATTCATTTAGACAGTAAATATCAAGAGGAATGGAGTTTAATTCCTATGGGAGACTGGTGTCTCATAGTAGGAATATATCATGAAGCTGTAGATTATGTAAATTACAGCTCAATATGTACCACGTGGTGTGAACTCATTGTTGCAGCATCGCAAACTGCAATGCACTTCATGGAAAGTAAGTACACTTGAGGGCTGTCAAGAGAAAAGGATGAGCGCTACATGCAGTGTCACGAACATGTTCTCTGATAACGTCCGCAGTAGGTCCATTCAGTTCAATTACAGTTGTTTATACCAATTACAATCCACACTGGGGCAATATATTACCAGTTAGCAAATATCATGCACCCATTAAAACTACTTAAAAGTGCACAAATGGCAATAGTCACCTATTACCCTTTTACCTGGGAAGTGACCATATATGATCACTTCAATAATGCTATTCTTGCAAGAGCGTTTCTCAGGCGCCCGTAAAGTATTGACACGTAGAGCGTTAATTACCGGTAGGTAAAGCAAACTCTAGCCAGCCCTAAGTTGAACAGAAAATTGTAATACAGCACATCAGTTTGGGGAAAAAACACAAAAATCATACACAAACACACGCACACCTAAGGTTAGAACTCACTTGTCTACATAACTTTGAAGGACACAGTATGAAGATATGCAACCGAGGTGCTACAGAGCCAATACGTATGGCATTTGATACCTGTGACACAATCAGAATTTAGAAATTTATTATTAGTTCGTATACATACTAATTGTTATTATTCACTTCATCAAGTTAAACATTTGTATCTCCTGCACAGGTTAGTTTAGAAGACCAAAAGATGGAGCGAGGGCAGGACAAGACACTTACAGATCTTATGCCCAAAGAAGACAAGAAATCGACACAAGATCACGGAAAAGAAGTACTGGATCCATATGTTTTACATCTAATGATACTCTACTTTTTAGAGTTTGGAGTGTAGAAGAGTTTCTGCTAATGACATCGTAGCTTAGGTTAATATATTACAAACAGACCGTGTGCAGCCAACTATGAACGCCTTTTACTTGAGCACCACGAATAGCGATCGAATATGAAGACAATTTCCCCAACAGTATCACTTTCCCCGAAACGTAAAAGGGTTTATGTTTTTCCTCACAGTTTTCGCTTCAAATCACGTAAATCACGTTCAAACATTGTTCAATTCAGACATTTAATTTATAGAATCATGACCTTTGTTTTCTCTCCTAGAACTAAAGGCCTTGTCGCCCGGCAGCCGACTGTGGTCGAACATATAGCATATGTCAGCCATAGAAGCCTTGGTGGCATAATTGTGATCGTTATGCTGCAGTTCACAAGCAAGTAACTGAGGCTTGCGAAGACCACAGGCGTAAGTAGGATTACCAGTTGTCAATTAGATTCATGGCTAGAAAGAGGTACAAATGATATAAAAGATTATATATAAAATAATGAAATTATAGGGTAGCATAGAAGCACATTATTAGAAATAGAGACAGAAGGGCTGGCCAACTGGAAGAGTACTCTTGGATTACAAGCTGACTGACACAAGTACATGTGACCGTTCATCAATCAATGATAAAAAGATAAATAAATACCCTAGGTTTTCATGAGTGCAGCAGTCAGTTCTTTCTTTCAGGTTGCAGATATTGTGTCCTCAAAAGCCAGCGCATACCTAATTGGGTGCTGAAAGGTTTCCAGCAACTTTCAACACCGGATTCAGCTTAGAATTGGTAAATGAGCTATGAGTATGAGCACGGGATTAACAGACTCTGACACTGTTGCAAGGAAAACTGAAAACTGTTTAACATAGCGCGTACACTGGAGCATGATATCCACTTTAGATTTCCCCACCTGGCGCAGTTTTTCCTGTTCTCAGTCTCAGCACTATTCATTACCCTTCATTTATCAACAAAGCAATGGGGCCTCCCAGGCTCCCCAGAAGCCGCTGCAAGGGAAGCCATTAATTTAGGTTGGACCCACCCGTTCCAACTGCAAATAATAACTTTACACATGACACTTTGTACTGCATATACTCATTCAGTGGCAGCTTTATTGGCCATTGTTTGCTAATATCATAACATTTCTAAAGGTACAAAGCGACACTAAAAGTATAAATGATAAAATGAGCTCCAGCTCCATAATGCTCAACGGAAGCGAACCTTTTAAACTGTACGACGGTGGGTGGAAAACGAGAATAGCAAAGGGAGAGTGTGCATGGTGCAATTGATTTAAAATAAGTAGCTAACTGTATTATTCAGCTAACTAATGAATATTTCAACAATGTTTAACATTTATTACTCAAATTTGATCAACAAGTGGCTATAAGAAATAGTTGGTTTTCTGCAGCGTTGGTCTAAACCATATTTTCGATGCTTCCTACTAGGAACCATCTTGCTGATGTTCGTTGCAAGTTTTAGCAGTTATGTATCTCTTATAGTTGGTCTTTATGATACTAGCATTACATTTGATCGCAAATTCAAGCATTAAACCATGTCTAGAAACTCTGTTGTACAATTTAATGCTGTTCACGTGGAAAATGTGCATACAATTGACCGAGTATATGTACAAACATGCCTGAAACACGATCTAGGGTGGCGACTCAGATGCCCTAATCGAGGTTGCGGACAAGTCGAAGAAGTGGTATCACCATATCTGTAGCAACCATGAAACTGAAATATACATAAGGTGAACTGATGCATGAGAAACTGTATGCTATATAGTTTGAGTTATAAACTACCGCTTTGTAGAAATATAGATAAATGAATATAATTATGAAGAAGACACGCATTCCAATGAGTGAAGAAACAGTGAGAAAACCTAGAGAACGGCGATGTCATTGCAGCAGAAATCATACTGCTATTTATAATACTGTAGATATTCTTACTGAACAATAATTGCAGCTTTCGATAATATCGTCTTCCACCCTTGTTTTAGTTTGAACGACAAGATTATGTCAGAGTCATTCGGTCACGGATCAGGAGGTCAAAATTTTAGGTATTTTATAATAGCTTTTCTTGACTTTACCAGCAAAACATAAGTGATGCAATAATAATAACTATAATACCGGGACCATGCCATCGAGCTCCAGAGGCTGTGGCAGATGAAGGTCGACATAGTTCCAGTGGTCATCGGAGCTCTGGGGGCCATGTCCAAGAATCTCAAGACTGCCCTCCAAGACCTCAAGTGCGGCCATCTCCACCCAGGAACCCTCCAGAAGAGCGCTCTACTCGGAACAGCGCACATCATTCGCAAAGTGCTCTGAACCTTAGGTTGCGGGATGCGACCCGGCGCCAGAGCGTAGAGCCCAACATCGCTCAACCGATCCATTTTTGGGTCGTGAAATCCCCTCGATAACTATAATGATAATAAACGATGTGTAAAAGTTATAGTCAGTCAAGAATAGAAAATTGCGTCGATAAAACCTCTACATTTATTAAGCTGGACGGATTAGCTTCTTTCTACAGCGACGTACTAATCGATAACATATCATTGTTTTTCCTTAAAAGTGGCTTAATCTTCAGAATAAATGAAGGACTAAAATATAACATTAAAGGAGAGCGCCATTGGTTTAACCTCAAAAATCCCACTGAAGCATAAAATCTGGGAATCTGAAAATTTTTCCCTCAATTGTATACCATTTTACAATAACAATTCTGGAAATTTCGACTCGAGATGCCATTTATCAGAAATAATTAGGGGATTTTTCCTTCAAGAATGCCATTTAACCATAATAGTCTGGAGATTATTCACTCAAGAGCGCCATGTAACGATAATACTTATTTGCCTTCTCCCCCAAAAGTGCCATAATAACCATAATAACCTGAGTATGCGAGTGTATTTTCCTCAAGAATGCCACTTAACTATAAAAATTTGGACCCTTTCCCTCGAGATGCCCATTTATCTATAAATAATCTGAATATTTTCTTCTGATGAATACCATTTAACCGTAAAATTCATGGAATTTTTCCCTCAAGAATGTCATTTAGCCGTAACAATCTGAATTTTACCTCTCAAATGTGCCACTTAGCCATAAAAATCTAAGGATTATTCGTGCAGACAGTCACTGCAGGAAACCCTGAGGCCCAGACAGCGATGCAGCCTAACTTTTGAAAATGTTTTTAGACGGAGAAGTTTTATTTCAGCGCCCAAAGTTGCCTCGATATTGTTTGAAAGCATCAAGACTTGTGTTTGCCCGCTGTCTTTTGCAAAAGAAGCCACTCATAAAGTCACAAACCTTAGAGCTGGTGCACTCGCCTGCCTCATGGCTCTACAGAGAGTTAAAAATAATGTATAAAAGGCTGGGATATGCAATTTTAAAAACGATGCAGTAACAAGTTACTGTGCTTCGCAAAGGGCTGTTTTATTGATAAATATAATGTCTCATAATGTTGTACAAAGTTGATGGAGAAACAGCTGATAATGTTCTTCAAGAGGCTAAAATCACGCAATTATAAAACATGATATAGTAATAATTTATAATGCTTCGCGAACGGCTGCTTTAATAATAATTAATAAAATGTTTCCCAATATAAATATAAAAATACTGATGGAGCAATAATTGGTAATATTCTTCAAGAGGTTAAAATTATGAAGTGTAAGATGTCTTACTAATTAATTATACAATAATAGACAACTAATGGAGAAAAATTTATACATACATAATGCTCTACAAAGAGATTAAACTTATGTTGGAAAAAATATATGTACGAAGCTGATGGAGCCTCAATTTATGGTGTTCTGGAAAGGGTTTTACAATAACGGTGTGTCAAATGTATCCGTAAAAATCACTTAAGGCTCATGGAACAGTAGTTTATAATAATAAAAATAGTTTGCAACTATCCATGAAAATCTTCTAATATTTCTGATGGCTGGAGCTTCGTTTATTTCCAACAGTTCGTAAAAGAGAAAAAACTCTTGTACATCTACTTTTATTTTTTATTGAATTATTCTCAGCGCAAGGAATGCAGTTTGTGTCTTCTCCTACTATCGATAACATGGGAAGAGTCCAACGCAGAGCAACGAAATTGATACCTCAGCTGCGAAATAAGTCGTATGAACGTCGCCTAAAAGAACTGGGTCTGATCTCTCTCGAGCGAAGACGACTCAGGGGACAACTAATAGAAACATTCAAGTATTTGAATGGCTTCAACAACGTACCGACAACGTGGCTCTGTGAAAGAGACCTCAACGGTCAAAAACTCAAGCATAAAGGTCGGAGAACGATGTTAAGTCAGCAGTTCTTTCCGTATTTCATAGTCAGCATCTGGAATAGATTTCCTTCGGATGTTGTTAGTGCGGAGTCAGTCAACGCCTTTAAAAATCGTTTTTACATACGTAGGGAGAGACATCATCCACAGCTAAGAACTCCTCCTCCATGTGTCGCAAAGTTTTTACGGCCAATGCTTCCAAGGCCACCTTAATTCGTCTTCTTCTCTCTCCAGCTCCAACTACACAGTTTGACGTCTCTAAGCTCCGCATGTCAGCTGCTCTTGATTGTGCTCTCGTGCATTCACGATCGTCTCTTTGGCAGGGACTCTTCCCCCCTTTTTTTTCTCTTTTCTCGTGTCCTCTATATCCTACTAACATAATGGAAATAGCTCAAAGAGGGCCGGGGCGTAACTTCCGGTGTCTTTTTGGGAATGGGCCTATTGGTTCGTCTATTGCCGCCTATCTAATCTAATCTACTGTAGCAACAATGTGCCATATTATTGTAAACGCTTTCAGTTGTTCTGAGTAATTTTACTTCTCTGTCAGCAATAAAATACTCTCCACAAAATCAGTAAAAATATATATCAACTTTTTTATTCTTTTTACTCGCTTTTTCTTTCATTCTCTAATTGTGCATATGCATTCTTTTAAAACTAGTGGGTGCCGTTTAAATTCCACGGTTAATTGATGTTTTCACTTAATTTAGTTTGACCTGAGGCAGCGCTGCTAATTTAAGCCACCCCGACTAAGCTAATGTCCTCCTCTTAACCCTGTCTACTGTTACTCAACCCGTCTACCTTACTTCTCACCTAACCTCTCTTAATCTTTTGATGACTCCAGTGAATCTCGTATTTGTTTTGTCAGCAAAGAATTTGTACTTGCGTTTTTATAAAAACGTAGAGACGATAGCACCTCTTGCATTGCTCTCCTGTGCTTTTGCACCTCGTCGTAAGCTCTGTTTCCCACTGTTTTCAGATGATTTAGCCCTTCATTATCTTACACGTTTAAATTTTTTTGTTGGCATGTTCGATTTTTTTTTGCACTATTACTTGACCCGTGGATGGGTAGAAGTGGCGTTAATTGTGGTAGAGCGCTCGCTGCTGCATCAGCAGGTTGAGAGTTCGAGTCCAGCAAGCATCATTGGTTTACGGCAGGGATGGCATCCAGTGAGCAGAAGGGCTGAGATAAGTCCAAAGTCCTGGCATTAGCTAAGCACAGTCCAAGCCCGTAATCCTTACTAGGAGATGCTCGAGACCGTGACATGAAGCCGATTCATTCACTTCACCCATGGATATTGACCGTAGCCCATCATTTTCTGATTAGTGTAATGCTGATGCCACACCCAATCAAAAAAATTGAGTATCCGAGTTTTGCGCGCAAAATCGACGCTCAAAAACCCGCACACTCTCACTTTTGCCCAAAGTTCTAGAATGGAGTGAGCAGCAGTTTTGCGCTCGATACACTGGGCAAACACAGCGAAATTTCGTAAACAAACTGCCATCAGAGGCACCCAGAGACATCTATGTATTTGAGGTAGGTCGTTCAGTTCGGTTTTGGAGCCGCAACGGTTGATTATTTTTAGGATATTTTATAATAGAATTCGACTTAATATTACTTTTGAAGGCATTGGGTAACATCTATTATATTATTCTGCTTGTCAGATGTATTTCTGTCATGGTGTTTAGTCCGTAGCTATGAAAACGGCATTTAGGTAAACGGAGCTCGAAGTTTTTTGACCAACGGGCCATTCTCACTTGTCAATAAGGAGGTGATTTTTGCGCAAAAAATTTTTCACGCTTGTGATAGTTTCCTCAGCTTCTGGCTAGCGTGTGCCACAGCCATTATGCGACAGCTGCCAATTTCTTTAGCCACGGCAGCATATCTCTCTGTTCTCAAGATGTCACTGTATTTTCATAAACATCACGCATTCGCTTCGAAAAATACTTTAGAGTCGAGATGTCTCACACTATTCGCTCTGTGCTCCCGTACCGTATCCTAGCTACTCATCTGGTCTTACTAAGAATGTTGTGCACCACCAGCGAAGTGAAGAGAATATGGTGTAAAAATATGAAAAGCGGTTACACAGACCTCTATGGCGGTAAATATGTGAGAGGTGAAATTATCTCCAAGTCTTCACTTCGGAACTGACCCAATTTTTTTTTTCAAGAAGCAAAAAGATGAAAGCTATGATTGAACTTTCTTCCATCGAAAACCACAGCTTCTTGCAAGTTGAAAATTTTCCTATCTAAAACTGAAAGCGGAACGCGCAGGCACATGGACGGACGTACGGAGCCTCAATTAGAATAACATTATAGATTACGCGTAATGACAGGCAGGCATTAAGCACACTTGGTGTCGAGTGAGATCTCATGGAGAACTGCATGGCGAGATAAGATGAAGGGGAAGTAATACAGCGATATTTCCTTACATGCTTGCAGTTATTGACCCTTGGGATAATCCAGACCATCTCCGTGTATAGTACAATATTGTTCCACTCTCATTTTACTCAACTGTCGAATTTATCAACAGCATTTCTTAAGTATGTGAGTTGCCATAAGAGTTATTAATACCAGCACCAAGTGATCGACTCTCTTAGCCTCAGCATTTAGTTCCCATCTATTCAGTTAGTAATTCGAAGATCCTAGGCAATTACACGATATTATCAGATTCTAGCACTACGGACATCGGTTAATTGCCTGAGATTTCCGATAGGGAGTGAGGCGTGGAGATTAAGATAGGAGCTGCGGGTAGACCTTCCCCATTGTTAGTTAGGTCAGTGACTTCACAGTGGACCGTGAATGTCAGAAACGATGCAGCTGCCTACCCGAGCATCGTAAAATGTCTCCCCCGGCTGGGAAGCGAACCTCATATCCAGAGCCAACAAACGCAGAGCCTTAACCACTTTGTCAAAACTTTATGCTCGTCAGGCAACATTATAATTTTGCAATGTTATGATTCGCGTAACATTCACCCAGCACAAACGTTCGCACTGCACATTCATTCTGCACTTACACTTACGCAACATCAGCATACACTTTGCATTTTTACATACATGCATACAACATGACAGTTCACGCAGCAGCTCCACGCAGTAATAACGTTCACGCAGTGATAACGGTTAAACACAACTAGGCAAACTCATAACGCACCTTTCATTGAGATCATTTGTGCGATATACTGAGATGCGTTAGGTAATTTGGACTCAGTCAACTGCGCATAAAGACCGCATAAAAGCTGTAGTTCGGCGTGCTTTTCATAAGTATTACAACGACGAGGCACGTAATTATCAGAGGAACTTGAGGGCGATGACTCCCATAAAGAAGAGCTGTTTGCATCAGTTCGTATTCGCTAATGACTTCCTTAATTGGAAGATTATTTGCTCCAACTTTACTTGATTAACTACGTGTAATGGCGGCTAAATGGATTATCGTGCTATGGAGGACCAAGCGGCGGTAGTTCGAAATAGCTAAAGTCAGGCAAGTTACCAAGTTATGTTGGAAAGGAGGTCGCTGTATCAAACTACCGGTCCAAATAATGTAAGCACGGTAAGTTGTTCTGTTCTTTAAACTAGTGCTCTCTACAATACCTAAGGTTTTAAATAGTTCATGCACGGTATGTCACAGCGTTATATTTGTTCATGAGTTCGCTGTATCAAGTTAAAATTGTAAATAGTTACGCAAGGTAAATTGTTGTGTTCTGTTTAAACACGAGCTTCCTCCGTAAAAAAAAATCTTAATTGCTAGAGTTCGGTAAGTTGCGGAGGTTAAAGTGAACATATGTGTTGCATATCTCAAGTAGTTAGTTAGTAAAGGTGTAAAGGTGTAAGTTCTAAATAGTTTAAGTACAATAAAGTGCACAGTTCTATAAGAATAGATAATCTCCATATCAAAAAGCGAATGCAAATAGTGCAATGAATTTATTCAACTGAATGAATTAAATGTACATATACTTACTGTATCTATGTAGTAAGACGTATGTTAAACTCAAGCAATATTGATATCTATTGATAACGAGAGCATTCAGCAACAATGTGTAGATTTGTGCACTTATGAATACATCAAATGTTCATTTGCTCCATGCCTGTCAATGTAAATGTGCTAAATATTCAATGCATTTCCATTCATGATATGTTCAGCATGTTGAGCATAATGTGCTGTGTGTTAATGTACATTGTATTGCATGTATTAATGTACGCATCAAAACGATTATTAGTGCTTTCTTCACGTGTTACGTACGGAAAATATCTCTAAGCAATATAAGTGTGCTATTGCACTACAAGTGACCAAAGACAATCTAGGTAATGAGTTGTGCAAAGACAATCTAGGTAATGAGTTGTGCATAGACAATCTAGGTAATGAGTTGTGCATAGACAATCTAGGTAATGAGTTGTGCAAAGACAATCTAGGTAATGAGTTGTTCTTAAAGCATGCTGGTACACCGACCTCTATAGCATAAATAAACAACAGTTGCGGGAATTGATGAGCAAGAAATGTAGATCAGAAAGCGATGACCTGAAGAGACGGAGTTCACTATCCTTAGACACGGTCAACTTCAACTGAATAAATTTAATTTACGTAATCGATAGGTAATGGATGCTATGAAAGCATCCGAGAATCCAGTGCTCCGCACAATTACTGCATAATCTGCTGGATTCACTCTACATTATTTGCGACTTGAGCTGTTCAGCTGCAAGAAACTGAAATGTCATCTACTCAGATGTGGCCGGCTGCTGAGACGTCAGTTGCTCAGATGTGGCCAGCTGCTGAGACGTCAGTTGCTCAGATGTGGCCAGCTGCTGAGACGTCAGTTGCTCAGATGTGGCCAGCTGCTGAGACGTCAGTTGCTCAGATGTGGCCGGCTGCTGAGACGTCAGTTGCTCAGATGTGGCCGGCTGCTGAGACGTCAGTTGCTCAGATGTGGCCAGCTGCTCAGACGTCAGTTGCTCAGATGTGGCCAGCTGTTGAGACGTCAGTTGCTCAGATGTGGCCGGTTGCTGAGACTTCAATTGCTCAGTTGTGGCCGGCTGCTGAGACGTTAGTTACTCAGATGTGGCCGGCTGCTGAGACGTTAGTTACTCAGATGTGGCCGGCTGCTGAGACGTCAGTTACTCAGATGTGGCCGGCTGCTGAGACGTCAGTTGCTCTGATGTGGCCGGCTGCTGAGACGTCAGTTACTCAGATGTGGCCGGCTGCTGAGACGTCAGTTGCTCAGATGTGGCCGGCTGCTGAGACTTCAATTGCTCAGTTGTGGCCGGCTGCTGAGACGTTAGTTACTCAGATGTGGCCGGCTGCTGAGACGTCAGTTACTCAGATGTGGCCGGCTGCTGAGACGTCAATTGCTCTGATGTGGCCGACTGCTGAGACGTCAGTTGCTCAGATGTGGCCGACTGCTGAGACGTCAATTGCTCAGTTGTGGCCGGCTGCTGAGACGTTAGTTACTCAGATGGGGCCAGCTACTGAGACGTCAGTTACTCAGATGTGGCCGGCTACTGAGACGTCAGTTGCTCAGATCTCGCCAGCTTCTGAGACGTCAGTTGCTCACATGTCGCCAGCTGCTGAGACGTTAGTTGCTTAGATGTGGCCGGTTGCTGAGACGTCAGTTGCTTAGATGTGGCCGGTTGCTGAGACGTCAGTTGCTCAGATGTGGCCGGCTGCTGCAACGTCAGTTGCTCAGATGTGGCCGGTTGCTGAGACGTCAGTTGCTTAGATGTGGCCGGCTGCTGAGACGTCAATTGCTTAGATGTGACCGGTTGCTGAGACGTCAGTTGCTCAGATTTCGCCAGCTTCTGCGACGCCAGTTGCTCAGATGTGGCCGGCTGCTGAGACGTCAGTTGCTCAGATTTCGCCAGCTGCTGAGACGTCAGTTGCTCAGATGTGGCCGGCTGCTGAGACGTCAATTGCTTAGATGTGGCCGGTTGCTGAGACGTCAGTTGCTCAGATTTCGCCAGCTTCAGAGACGTCAGTAGCTCAGATGTCGCCAGCTGCTGGGACGTCAGTTGCTCAGATTTCGCCAGCTTCAAAGACGTCAGTTGCTCAGATGTCGTCAGCTACTGGGACGTCAGTTGCTCAAATTTCGCCAGCTTCAGAGACGTCAGTTGCTCAGATGTCGCCAGCTGCTGGGACGTCAGTTGCTCAGATGTGGCAGGCTGCTGAGACGTCAGTTCCTCAGGTGTGGCAGGCTGCTGAGACGTCAGTACCTCAGGTGTGGCAGGCTGCTGAGACGTCAGTTCCTCAGGTGTGGCAGGCTGCTGAGACGTCAGTTGCACAGATGTGGCAGGCTGCTGAGACGTCAGTTACTCAGATGTCGCCAGCTGCTGAGACGTCAGTTGCTCAGATGTCGCCAGCTGCTGAGACGTCAGTTACTCAGATGTGGCCGGCTGCTGAGACGTCAATTACTCAGATGTGGCCCGCTGCTGAGACATCAGTTCCTCAGGTGTGGCAGGCTGCTGAGACGTCAGTTCCTCAGGTGTGGCCGGCTGCTGAGACGTCAGTTCCTCAGGTGTGGCAGGCTGCTGAGACGTCAGTTCCTCAGGTGTGGCAGGCTGCTGAGACGTCAGTTACTCAGGTGTGGCAGGCTGCTGAGACGTCAGTTGCACAGATGTGGCAGGCTGCTGAGACGTCAGTTACTCAGATGTCGCCAGCTGCTGAGACGTCAGTTGCTCAGATGTCGCCAGCTGCTGAGACATCAGTTACTCAGATGTCGCCAGCTGCTGAGACGTCAGTTGCTCAGATGCCAGATGCTCGAATTCTCGTTGCTCCATTGCCAACTGTTCTGATATGAGAGGCTCCGATTCTAGCTTCTAAGATCGCGGCCGGACCTTCAGCCTGCGGACAATTTGCCAACGGACAGTTGGCCCCCTGGACATTTCGTCTACCGAGGACCTCCGAAAGTACAGGCCTGCGTCTGTGTCTCCAAAATAGTCCGGTCACGTACAGTCCTGCATAAATCATTAGATGCTGCCTGATATTTTTGGTACTGACTCTGCATATTTCGGACACATATCGACAGAAAACTCTATTTCCCCTAAAATTACCGGGCCGAGTCTAATAATTTGGCTGGGGACTGTACTGATCGGACCATTTCCGTTGTGGTGTAATACTGGTTTGGAGAAACTGAATTTTATCTTTTCCACAACTATCAGAAGAGAGACTCTGGAAACTCGCGGTATGTAAATTATTATTAATTACATTTCACTCACAAATTGAGATAAATGGTAGCGTGGCAAACTTCCTTATTATTCAAAGTTGACTCGTACGATATGATCTCTGGAAATCAGATCTAATGAATATTAATTATATCAGTTATCACATGATTTATTCTGACTGATCCGATCAAGAAATATGGATTTTGAATATGACTCGAGCGGAGGCACGATTCTAAAACAAGGGGATGTGGCGCAGCAGAGGAAAATAACGACAAGCAGTAAAATACTTTATCTATATATTCACTCTTCTCTAACGACCCTGATACACAATTCTTCCGGCGACCTAAAACACAATCAATTCATAAGCTACGTGTGGATACGAAGAACACACAAAGCACTCCTACCACCTTCTACACATCTCACCGGAATTTTTCAACCCCACTCCCATGGATTCACCATTCAGATACTTAACTCGTAAATTGAAGTTGCTGCAGTAGTGTTCCGTCCCGGCCTCTCTCTCCTCTCCGTCACGCTACGTATGGCTGGTCTTCGGTGCACGTCTGGACACTGCATGCTGGCTCGACAGGCCGTCCTACATTTTTATGCCCTGCATTTTGTGCAAAAGTAAACAGCCAGCCGATCTGAACTCTCTGACACTTTTGCCCCTCGCAGCCCTCGATTTGTGTTTGTCTAATCGACTATTTTGCCCTGTAATTAACTAACTATGACGCCAATCTTAATGATTTATATATCAAAATATAGGTCTCGTGATATTACAGCTATTAAGTGATCTTTCCCGCTCCTACATCTCCTAGTTTTGATACTATTTGTAATAAATCGAGAGAGGAGAGCGAGGAAGTTTCGTTTTTCCCATTAGAAACTCTAATTTCTCTACCTTGGCGGGTTCCATGTGCCTATACACTAATATCAAGATTATGGGTATACCCTAGCTATGAATACATATACATAAATGTTTGCGGCATGCCATGGTTCGGCCGCAATCGTTCAAAAAGGGTTCATGAACAAACACAAATTAGGTGTTCCGACGGCCGGGTTCCCTCGGGTGATCTGTGATTGGAGGACGCAGGTGCGATGCTTGCTGACGTCACGGGCGTCCGTCGATCCCTGCGCCTCTCCTGTGCGGCGTCGCTTGTCGGTTACCGACTTGTTATAACTGCGTTGCAGCTGAATGCTGGATTTTGGTAGTAGATTAGGTATGTCGTAACATACCATACGACACCATGACGTACACATATCCAGGCCTGGACCTACTTTAAAATACCTTTGCATAATAATGCCTGCATGAAATATGAATACCGACTAAATACCAGGTTCAAATTACCACAATACTCCTAATTGCCGAGGTCATAGGATACTATCGCATATAGCAGGCACGTTATTCATTATGTATATTTTTCAAGCTGGTAGCAAGGATACGGAAACATTAAGACGTGCGAGCTACACATCCTCGCATCAAGCTGCGCGTGCAATCGCACTGTGTGGCCCCGGTGTTAGGTTAATCGTAGCGTTAGGGCGATTTCACACGTAATTTATATCAACGTTTTCGCTTGTCAACTTGTCCGAATGAATCATTTTGCCGTGGAAGTAGCAGAAAATGCTCCATTTTGAGAGTTTTATATCACTCGGAATTTAAAGAGATTTCCGTAACTTGCAACGTGATATTTGCAGAGAAAACAGATTTGACGGTCAACATTTTATAACTTTTTGTAGCGCAGACAAAGTTATTTTGACAGCTACGCTGCAAAACATTCGGATGAGTGAACCCGTTGAGATGACTGACGTGTGACTTCGGCCTTATCCGTCCAGTGCGTCGCGCTTGATGTTGCTGTGAATTGTGTAACTGCAAATTGACACGGGTCCCTGTGGGCGCGCTCCGGCTTGCCCTTCGCAGCGTCACCCAATAGCAGCGATACATTATGCACTTCTGCGGCCGCGGTCGCTTCATTAGCGTTTCTCTATTGGTGCTGTAAGCTTGGAACGCTGTCTCTTAATTCCTGTTATATTTATTATCCAGAGATAAATCGTTGTACTCTCGTGCTGTTGCCAAGTGTAGAAACTGAATCGCATATCTTATATTATGAGAAGCAGTGCTCCCGAAAGTGACCCTATAGGTTACCTCAGCCGTTAGCTGGGCCTTCGGGACGTCTGTCTTCCGTGCCCCCGCTCGGCGCCTACAAATTGTATTGAGTTACACTGACTTGAATGGGATTATTTAAACTAATGTGGAGTTGAACTGAGAAGTAAGGCCTGAGGAGTTACATTGAGTGAGAAAAAGTTAAATGATGCTACATTTATATGTAGTTATAAACATTTAAATGAAGTTGTACCGAGTTTTAAGGAGTTCCAAAGATTTAATTGTTACGTCATATGTAGCTGACTGGATTTGAATGGCGTTATATTGACTGATGTAGAATTAAATGGAGCTGCATGCACCCGGATTGAATGCATTCCAACTATTTAAATGAAGTTCCACTGAAACAAGAAGTTATTTTGACTAATAGGGAGCATGCAGTTCCATGAAGTGTTATTGAGTTGAATGGAGGCAAGTGAAGTAAGAGGGAGTGGTAAACTTAGCTATATGGAAGAATATGCTATTGGCTAAAAATAAAAAGGGTTAACTGGAATCCTATGTTTTTTTTGCGAGAGGGGGAGGGGGTTTGTTGAATCGAGTGAAATGAAGTTGAAAGATATTAAACATGTTGGGTCAACTAAGATGGAGTTACATGGGCTATCTAGATTTGAATGGATAACAATTTAAGATAAATGTAGTTGAAAAGCTTAGTTGAAGCTGAATGAAGTGAAGTTCAATGTAAACTGAACTCAAAAACTATTACACACGCACGGCAAACGGCCAAAAGAGAGAAAGGACAGCAAAGAAAGCTTATGAATAGTACGGTTGTCCAAAAACGAAGGATGCAATGTTGGCACTAAGGATGTTGAATAGTCATTAAAACCTCCTTGCTTGGCACAATAAGAAGATTTTCCCAAGGCCTTGGAAAGGCTAAACTAAACAATGGCCTTCTGCTGGCGGAGCAATTCCTGATAACATAGGATAGGTGATCCTAATTAGCCTAACTCTACAGCTTGATCATAAAATCGTTCCTAATTTCACGATGATGTCAACATAGCATCCTTTTTCGTGTACAGGAGGTCCTCGTTCTAGGCCAGAGATCCCCGTTCCGGAATCAAGTGGCACTGAACAAGGAATTGGCACTAAACAAAACCTCACGATGCGTGTTGCAATCAGACTGCCTGTGTCACGTATGTTACCTCACATCCAGCGCGACTCAAGTTAGGTAACACCGACGACAACCTCACCATGAAGGACATGTCTGATTGGGTGCTAAAATTAAGCTTTCTAGGCATGACTTGTTTGAAACTTCATACGCAAGCATTGGCTTCGCTTATGTAGGCCAATGCCTGTAACTCAGCTGAAAGAATCGAAACCTGCGCACCTGCCTGAAGTTTCGGATGAGTTAAGCCTCAAAGGCTTAACTTCAGCGCCTAATCGAACGTATACCCTTATATATAGAGAGCTATGAGCTGGGTAAAAGTACCTTTGTTTACAAACATTGCCTTTGCTGGCAAGCAGTGCGATCAATTGATATACGAAAATGAAGAGTATATCCCATGGCTGATGTACGTATGCTGTCTCGCAGGTTCTTCACATTTTATTCAGAAAAAAAAACAGCCGAATTAAAGCTCCGCCAGCAATGTTGAAGATTGATATTCCTACTTATTCAGCTGAGATTGCGTCGTATTTATCACATATTTTTTAGTGAAACAGTGTTACACTGGAGCTCGTAACACGATCTAGACTCCCACTACAACACGCCTCTATCTGGTTTTTCTGATTACTGAGAGCATGAAAGAAGATGAGTTTTGATGGAATACGACCATATTTTTCTTGATTATCACATTACAAAAGATTTAATAAATTTTTCCACGCTTCTAGAAACACATTTCTATTCATTGCTAACTTAAATAAAGTACAATTCTAGAGTAAAAGTATGCGCCTGCTAATAAAACACAACGTTTCGGCCATCTACTACTGCAGAGCCATCATCAAATGTATATCTAGTAAATAAAATGGATCACAATCAGTAAGGTACAAGATTTCTATTCTTTGGTAAATTTCAGGCAGGTAAAGTAAATGCTACGNAAACACAACGTTTCGGCCATCTACTACTGCAGAGCCATCATCAAATGTATATCTAGTAAATAAAATGGATCACAATCAGTAAGGTACAAGATTTCTATTCTTTGGTAAATTTCAGGCAGGTAAAGTAAATGCTACGATGTAAGCGTGAGGAAGTGGTGATGGAAAGAGCTGGTGGCTGTTGCAACGGCCAGTATAAAACAAGTCCGGTCTAAAACGAGGACTTTCTGTAGTCTGCTACATACATATATATGTATATATGCCTATATGTGTGGGTTAACAATGTTGTTATGCACACAAATATACATTGAAACACAATGTAGTACGCACCAATGTGTGTTTGCATGTTTATTTATCATATTTTGTACTTTACGTTTCATGTCCT
>LQNS02276498.1:13930025-13952321 GCA_001587735.2 Parhyale hawaiensis
ATAGGTAGGTACACGATAACTCTCTGAATTAGAAAAAAACGGATCAATTTAAACGTAAGCTAATTGCCGGAACAATTTAAGCGCTAGCAAATATTTTTAAGCGCTTGCATAAATTTTTAAGCGCTTGCATAAATTTTTAAGTGCTTGCATAAATTTTTAAGCGCTTGCAAATATTGCGCTTACAAGCATTTTAAGCGCTACAAAATCTTACCATTTTTTAAGCAGCTTAAGCAAAATAAGCTTTTAGCATTTATTTCAAGCCATATCCGGGCTCTAGCTATGATAAAAGAGTAGATTAGGTAGGCTACGTTGGATTAGGTAGGGATAAATTAGGTTAGGATAAACTAGGTAAGGCATAATTAAAATGAGGTCACTAGGTTAGATTAGGTTTGGTTTTATTAGTTTTTGTTAGGTTCGATTAGGTTAAGCTAGGCTAGATTTGGTTTGGTTGGGATACGTTAGTTATGGTACGTAAGCTTAGTACAATTTAATTAAACTTATATTTATATAATACGACGTACTTTAGAATATCAAAGTAGGAGTAATATATATACATTAAGTGATGGGCGGTGCTTTTTTCCAACAGGAGCTTTCTTCCGGGTGTCTTTTTTCCTCCTGGGCTCTTTTCCTACCGGGCTTTGCTTTTTTCCTATACCTCATTGATGATGAACTTGCGTGTCTCTGTTTTGGGACAGCAATGCATACAATTTTCAAACCTATAAGTACATCAAAAAACGTTAATTTTTTGTCTTCTCAGTGGAAAGTGATGAGATATTACATCGCTAACACTGAAGACTGTAGTATTTTCGCAGCATTGCTACATTGTTCTTAAGTTACAGGAAGGCTTGGTGTTACTTATTATGAAGAGCATCTATTCAAAATGAAACTGCGAAGCTTATACTAAAAAATTTTTGAAATATAGCAGTAAAATTGCAATGTCGTCTCGCACCTCCAGTTAATAAAATCACTCGATTAGAATGACAAGCTTGGTCTACTGTCTATACTTTTGTGCCGAGAAAATTGGTGCTGAGGAATATCTTGTGAAAGACGAGGAAGCAAAGTTGGCACTCCAGACACAGGCAAGTCCGGCTCACATACAGCGTGGTGTATTGAGAAGTGAACAACTTCCCCGTTTCCTAAACCCAGTTGCTATATTAAGTATATTATTCATTCACCTTAGTTCAGTTTCCCAATAGTATATATAGTTTTTCTGGAAAGAAGCAAAAAGTGGAAATCTAAAGAACACAATATTGCACTACGGGCGAATGGAATCACTGGGAAATGAAATATGTATGGCCAAAAATAGGGAAGTGTTCACACTGCTGATTTTATGAACTATTTTGACAATGAAATTCAACAAGACTACGTTGATGGCATCCTTGATTATGGGAAACACCTCGTTACCAATGCACTGGTTCGGATGCCGACATCCATTAAGCGCTTAGTATGTTATAATTAACACATCTTCGAGGGAGGATCAAGTTCTCGCTGAAGCTTCCCAAGACTGGTTGCTTTATATGCTGCATTTCTCACCGAGTTCCTACCTTAAACTTCCTCTCTGATGTTCTAATGCAGGTCATATCACTTACAACTAAAAGCAAGGCAAATCTATCAGACAAGAACAATTCTAGCCTCGTAGGCTTGGCTACGTAACCAATCAAGTTGACAGAACTGGTGCTGGAGATACGAATGCCAAATCAGATAACCAGTTTGTTTCGTAGCTGAAGAAAGAATGAAAATGGCTGTATTTATATTCAACCAGATTGTAAACAGTTTCACCGATAGCGGACCACCTCCATAATGGGGCTTTTGAAATGCTTAGACAGCATATGATCTCGTTTACCATTACTCTTAGTTCAAGCGTATGCTAGAAATACAAAAATCGCCGTACACTCATAAAACATTAAAGTACTGATTTCAGACACCATATTGCTATATAAAATTGGGAGCAGAAATGTCATCAACATTCGCTATGTTCAAGGGTATAAGGGAGGCTTACTCTTCTCGGTTGAATTCATTCTTTTCACTGACTGTATCCACGCCCAACTGAAAGTAGGTGAAGTAAGATGTCATTCAACGGCAAGACAGTAAATGCCCTCAGTAACGTTGACGGCATGGTGCTTACCGCTCTAAAGAAGCTGCTCTAACCTGCGAGACTGAGACAAACAAACATTTAATGGAATGAAATATAGGATAAATGGTTTGCATGCACAGCGAACGTATAGGAAAGAATCCTGTCTACAAATGAACTTACTGTTTTCAATCAAACAATGTAATAATCACTGTCGTGTATTTTTTATACATTCATATACAGAATTTGTCGGTATCATGCCTCGCTGTTAAGGATATAGATAAGAGAAAAATAGGCCAGGTTGCAGAGTTTGTTGTTAGGTTGCGTTTCCATGGAGATTGATGACCAGGTTGCAGAAGTTGGTGAAAGTGGGATCCTTTCTCCTTTATATCTATGCACTTCTTACTAGAAACACTTATTGGAATAGAAAAATATAGAAATATTACGGCTTCTCTTTGCTCGACCATGCAGTCTTATTTACGCAACTTTCTCATACGTCGAACCATATCTTTGTTCTCAGTTTACCACGTACAAATTCAGAAGCTCATCGACAACAACAACAACAACAACAACAACGAAGAACAGACAAAGTGATGATTTTTCACGGGCAGTAGGTATTATTTCTTTCAGCTTGCTGTGCTGTCTTCCCTTTGACGGATGAAATTTCGCTTCAACACAACATCTTCGATGTACTGAAGGCTTGTTCGGTATTATGGATGTGCGGCTGGTAATTTGTTCAAATTCAGTTTGGTTTTGCTGCTTGCTAATGTAACACTTTAGGTGCTATTGCCAACGTGTTAACCAGGAGGTCAGGGTTGCGAAGAGGTCAAATGTCAATTGTTTTGGAGCCAGTACTACACGCTGTACTGTATCTCACTTTTGTCGAACTTCAAGCAAAACTTTTTGAGCTAGCACATGCATGTAGCCTATAACGATATACTCGTTTTTTAAAGACAAATAAAAATACTGGGATCAAGTGGTACGAATTTGATTTAGCCTGAATAAAGTATACTATCTTAAAGCCAGGACCAGCAATGCACATTCGAGAACGTTTGAATCACTGCAATTTATAGAAGAAATATCAAATTACTTCTTAACTAAATGTTCTTTGTAAGGACCCAGGCTATAAACTATCTAGCTGCACGTACTATGTATTATAAGCCGGAAACATAGGCTACACACTTCTCCAAAATACTTTATATGTATATTTAGTAATGCTACATTTCCTATAGATCACGAGCATACAGTAACGGTTGAGTCTATTTAGTAAACAAATAGAATTCTTTTGCAATATTTCTTATATTTCTTCCAGCACAAGAGCTAACACATGCACGTTTCTCTACAGTAACGAGCACGCATTTTTATACATTAGTAGCATGTAACAACAGTGGAGTCCAACAATAAAAGAAGGAAAATTCTGTATCATTAGCTCTAAGGCACCATGCACCACTGGCACCTCATTTATGGACGCAATAAAGGGAGTATTTGTCGTACAGTAATATTATCTATCATGGAAATGCAACAGAAAAGAAGAAAACTGCTGTAATGTTATAGCTGTAGTGCACCATAGAAACAGCTTACAGAGTAAATACAGTAATACATTTCCGGCGCATCAGTAGCTTGTAACTAAGCTATTTGCATCCATTACAAAAAAAAAAAAAAAGGAAACTGCCACATGTAATGATAGCGCCAGTGCACTATAGAATTTGTTTCCAATGCAAATTATAAAATTCCTGTACATTAGTAGTATCTAACACAATTGGAATATAACAGAGAAATAGGAAACTGCTAAATGTAATGTTAGCGCCATGCAGTGCGCCACGCAACAAACTATACATTTCTTGCACATCAGCAGCATCTAACAATGGTAAATGGGATGGAAATAAAAGGACGACGTTCGTCTTATGGCTGAGGTGTGGCACTCTCATCTGCTGGGGGCTCTCCTGAGACCCTCGGAGGCAGCTATCGCGTGCTTAGTGCTAGCTCGAATATGAGAGTCTTGGTGTTATGCGGCGCTGTTGCTTCTTTAGTTCTTGTTATCAGCGGCGCATAACACAGCATCATGATATGGCTGCTGGGTGGGTATATACGGGACGTATCGCTCCCAGACAAAGTATTAGGGCTTTAAAGAGGAACGTTTCTGATGGTACTTATAAATGTGCTACTGTAGAAGGCAAATTGGTAAATAGCATTTATGCTTTACAGCGAGAGCAGTAAGAAAATGTTGCTGAACAGAAAACGTGCCAAGACATTGTCTTAGCTTAGTGAGATGCTCCCACATGACAAACGTTTTGTTTGGTAAAAATATACTATTACAACGTATAAGCAATTAGATAATACTGCAAATTAGGCCGCTAGCCGTAAATTAGCCATTATTTACTGACGGTATCGATGACAGTGGTGCGGTAGTGAAGCGAGAAGGTGAGATGAAAGATATGCATTATATTACTCCTAATACAACAGTTTGAATACAGGAGAGCTACTCTAGCATAAGAAAAAAAGTTCTTGAGAGTACCACTTGGATCCTGCAGCCTCAGCTAATAATCTGTATCCGTTTGGGTCCACCTTACTCAATTCTAATCAGGTCTACTGTAGGCTATGCTAGTCTGGACCAGCTTACCTTAGTCCCGCCATGTCGATACTGCTCTAATCTAACCCCGTCTATTGTAGTCTGCTCCAGTCTATGCCTTAATCCAGCTCTGTCTATTCTATTCCCACCTAGTCCAGGCTATCGTAATCTATCCCATTGCGCTTTAATTTTACTCTGTCTATCGTGCATTTATCTGAACTAGCTCAGTATATCTTCAACTATCTCCCATCTTAATCCCGCTCTATGTATCCTGCTTCAGCTAACCCCAATCCATTATAATCTATCCCATCTATCATAATCTAGCACACTCCACTGTAATAATATATTCTGTCTTAGCCCTGTCTGAGACAGATCTACCCTAGCCCAGTGCAATCCTATTCTGTCCATTCTGCTACACTCTACTACAGCGCAGTTTACTAAATTCTAGAAGAGAGACCTCAAAGCAGACGGTGCCGACCTGGAGAACACTACAAACATTTTAAGTGATAGTTGGAAGCAACCCCACCAGTATGGGTATCCCTCGTTCAACAATCCACTCGTACTGTACCTCAATTACGGATTGCCCTAACCTACCCAGTCTACCCCAAGAGCGTGAGGTATCACTGATCTATTCCAATCTTCTCCAGAAGTATGAGTGTCACTGGCCTATCCTAATTACTTCAACATTCGAGCATATACCGCAACAGTACTTGACTCTTAGGTCCAAGTGGCCTCTGACGCTGGTGACCAAACTGGAAAAAATGGAATTTTCTCAAGAGCTATTATGAACGTGTCCGGACACGGTCATGCAGGCAAGCGCCCAAGTGTGTCCCCACTGTATCCAAGATACCTTCTCCGCAAGAAAAATGTTGGGTACCTTGGAATTTCTTTCTTCAGAATTAAATAGGAAGAAAAGTTTTAATGCTCTTAATTTCATAATTATTTTTCTAGTAGCTCATCAGAAAATCCCATTTTTCCGTTGCTGACTTTTGGCCTCCAGCGTCAGACCTAAGAGTCAATGTTACGGGTATCACTGGTCTACCCTGTTCTTCCCCAGAAGTTAGAGTATTACTATATAGTGTACCTCATTCTTTCTGTCTCCAAACTTTGAATATGACTGTGCTACCCCAGTCTACCCTATTCCATGCAGATCCAATATCGCTAGGACCAGAGCCCCGCGCTCGCGTTCAAGAGGATCATAGCCAGCCGATCCCATGCCGAAAATGTCAATATGGCGCCAAATCCTAGGTGAGTTTGGGCAGTTCTTCGAACGCGTTTTATTTTTGCCCTGAAATTCTAAGCTTGTTGAGGCAAAGGGCGCCATTTTATTCTGAAGTTCATACACGTCACAGTATTGATTGATGAGACTAAATTTGAGATGCTCAGCCAATGGTAAATTCCTCGTAAAATTTACTTTTATTCAGGATAAAGTATTATACCACAAAAACAAAACCCCACAATGTTGTGATTCTCTGCAATTGACAAATCACTGATGAAATTCACTTCTAAATAGGGTAGAATATTGTCTAACAAAGCACCGCTATATTTATTAGCAATGGACTGATCACTAGGGAACCATATTCCAAGAATAAAAAGGAGAGCCAGGCTACATATAAAAAAACATATTTACTATCTGGATTGCAAATGTTTACATACCCATCATCAGCGCAGTAAAATAGAAAAAGAAATCGTACATAAAATTGCTCAAATAAAATTAAGAAGAAAAGTACAGTTTGTGTCGGCATTTCACGGCTATATTTTCGATTTAATAATATTTTTTTACCTCAGTATACCGTAAACAAACTTTCTCAGGCCTTGACACGATCTTACGATCTTTTTTGTAACATCTCCAGCAAGTACAAATCCACAATCTTTTCCACTTTGCTGAACAGAGCCAATCGTGTTTCTTGTTCGTTTGACTTGTTCCCTAAGAAGGTAGAGTACCTTAAGAAGTATTATTTAGACAATTGCTATCCATTAAATTGGTCAATGCTGTACTAACGAGGATTTTGATCGAGAATATAAAGCTATGAAATGCATACACAAACTGCGGAAAACGACAAATGTTACCTGAACTTGCCATGTTTAGGATCACAAAGCAAAAACCTCGAACGCGAGATGAGGAATCTTTTTAATCAATTCTTCCCTCAAATTATCCCATTATTTTACGACCGCAATAGAGCAACAGTCAGTTTTTTCTTTAAGCGTTGTGATCCGGTGGATACGTTCATTCGTTCTGGTGTTGTATATAAATATATTTGTAACAGCTGCCAGCTTTCGTACGTGGGCAGGGCTTCCGAGCAGCTTCACGTTAGGATAGAGCAGCACCGGGGAATATCGCACCGTACGGGACAACAGCTTGCAGCATCATCTAATTCAGTCATTAGAAACCATAGTTTAGCTGAAAATCACCCAATTCAGTGCAATAAACTTTCAATCATAAGTGGTACGAATGATGTGCAATACCTTAGGTTACTAGAGTCCATTTTAATTCACCCAGAAAAACCGGTCCTCAAAAATAATCAATCGCCAGTTCCCTTGAAAGTTTTTAATTAGGCTAATGTTACTGTTTCTGTTCTTTCCTTAGCACGCCGCTTAGAAAATTCTGAGTTAGGCTGATATTACTATGTTTTGTTTTTCTTTTTACATCTTATAGAGTGTTACAGTGAATACATTTTTTCTAATTTTATTTTAGCAATGTTATGTACGATTCCTTTCTCTATTTTACTGCACTGATGGTGGGCATATATTATGATTCGAAACGTTTGCCATCCAGATAGTATGTGTTTATATCTAGCCCGGTTCTCCTTTTTATTCTTAGAAACGCTGTTATACCGCTGTGATTCTTAGCAAATCGTGGTTCATGTTGACTGTTACTTCTATGTATATAGGGTAGAATAGTAGAGGACAAAAAAAAAAAAATCTGGTGTAAGTCTATGATATTAAGCAGCTTGTAACTTTATGCTTCCATTGAGCAAAAAGTTATATGAAAGAGCACATCCCGTGATGTAAATCTGCGATTCTCAAAGGTTGTCAAATTTAAGAAGTTTTTGTGTGGCAAAAAAAAAAAAAAAATAAATAGAAAAAATAGAGAAAATAAAAGTGTACCTATTCTGTCGTTTTCAAAATTGACGATTTCATAATAATATTGACATGTAGATCATACTGTAAATAAAGCAGCTGTAAGTTTATGATTCATAGCAATTATTAATGTTATAATGCTTCTGTAGGACGTCAAATGCAGTCTATATTCTAGAAAAAGAAAGAATTATCCAGAAATTTACTAGTGAGACCTGCTAAACAAATACACCCTAATCAAATGAACGAGTTTCCGCAGCTAATCGTCAGAACGTTTTGCCGAACCTACGTACACGCAGCTTTGTGTTTACCAAAAATAGGATTAAAAACGCCAGCCGTCAGTTCAGTTTGCTCAACAAGCGCCGTTATTTAAGTTTCGGACATCCGTTCAAGCATGAACGGAATAATAACTCAAAACTCTACTTTATCCAAGTGTATGCTAGTTAAATGGATGCAGCAACGCATTCTGACGCGGAGATGACTAAACTTGTTTTTCTGACCAGCGTGTGTAGTAGCCATTAGAATTTTTTTTACAGGTACGTAGCTGTGTTTAAAAGGTATAAAATTTTCAGATGGTCGAATGAGAGAACCCTTTCGTTTGACTGGGGTGGGAACCGGCATTCAAAATTATTTTTTTTTATCGAAAGCTGACTACTTTCCTTGGAAGACCAGCTATACAAGCAGTGCATTTATCAGTTTAATAACATTGTGCATCGTTCAGGTGGTATATGTGTAATTACTGTGGAGTGAACTTTACCTCAAGTTATTAAATTAAATTGAAATATCAAATTATTAAATCAATGATTACAACCAGGTATGTGGCACGGAACTATATGTACAGTACGTCAGCTTGGTAGATTCTAAGAAAGTTACAAAGATTGATATTGTAAATTTGGCTTGACAACAACATTACTAGACGGTAATTACAAAATGACAAAACTTCAGGAGAAAATCTTAAGCGGCCGCCGTGCAGTGTCTAGTATTGGGCACGATACGATTGCAACCTCCACCTTGTCCCGAGAAAATTTTACGGGAATTGTCCATCCGCACTTCAGTGGTAGTTGTGTTCTGGAAATCTTAGCAGCGGCAGGGCCAGCTTTTTAAGGCTGTACTTTGAAGGCTTCAATTCCATCACAATGCTGACTACGATAAGCTATCTACGTACAGACTATTTAATAACCGACCTACTCTATATGGTATGTTGCTATGAGTCCGTGTTTTTTTTTCAGCAAAGCTCAGATAACTATCTGCAGAGGCAAAAATTTCTTTTCGTTTTTTGTCGACATCATACAGAAAAAGCCTATAATTAACCAACTAAGTTTACTTGCAAGCTCACTCGTGGGGCACGTGACCCATGCAATAACTTTAGACATTAGCGAAATTATTGTCAGGTCAATTTCATTTTAAAATGTCGTTTTCGATCTTACTATCGTACAAGTTTTCTGGTCTCTCAATATCGAGTCTGATTTTGGGATATCAGCTGTTAAGCCCCTTGGTGTCTTACCTGATTTTGGGAAAAGAGCCGATTGTCCACTCTGGTGCCTTGTCTAATTATTAGCAAATGCGCTGTTTGTCCACCCGGTGTCTTGTCTAATTTTTAGGGAATGAGCTATTTTTTTGTCACTTGGCATCTTGTCTGATTTTTTTTAAAACGAGCGTTTTGCCAATCCAATGCATACAAGCTGTACTTTGGAACAGATATATAAATGCTGTCAACTAAGGAAGCTCTGATTTTAATTAAGTGCAATTTCCGATCTCGCGATGTTGTTGACAACGATACTTTTAATCTTGAAGCAACGGAGCTCGAAATTCAATCTTGTCCCTTAGACAGACTGCTCTCAGTTCATTACCGTGTGTGCGGCATAGAAGAAGCAGGCTTTTGAAAAAACGCGAGTTCCAAAAGAAACTCTGAGGAGAGCGAGTAAAAAATATATTTATGAGAAAGAATGAAAGCTGACTTCATGAAAAATGTGTTGAAAAATAGACCTTGAACAGCTGATATTGAAACTTTGAAGAGAAAAAGTATAAAAATAAACTTCAGAGAAGAAAGGCGCCAAATAAATTCAAAGGTGAAAGACTTCGTAAAAAACATCGAGAACAAACAGGTATTTAGTAATTTCATCTAGTCCACATATCCTGTTTCAAATTCAATCAGCGCCAAAATTTCCGGTGTCGAAAAAGTCGTGGTGCCAAAAATTCGTGACGCCAAAATATCGGCGCCAAAAAGTACCAGATCCTTCACTCAATGTCCTTTGCTTAGAAGTTTCTGTTACGATTTAATTTTCTACAGTCTTTTGTTCTACTCTTTCGTCTCAAAGTCCATTTTCAAGATTTTCATTTCTCTCAATCAATTTCCAAGAGTCTTATTACAGGTACCAAAATTCCGCTTTTCGACTGTTTCTTTGCGATGTGTTTTTCACAAAGTCTTTCCCCTGGGTATTTATTTAGCGACTTTCTTATCTTAAGTATAGTTTTCTACTCTTTCTTGTCAAAGTCTCTAATTCATCTGTTTTTCTCGACGTGTATTTTTCAACACGTTTTCCACGAAGGGGTCCAGTACTTTCTGGAGTCGATTTTTTGGCGTCGATTTTTTGGCACCACGTTTTTTTGGCACCGAATATTTTGGCACTGATTGAAATGAAGCAGGATATATGGACTAGATGAAATTACTATAAAACCTTTTATCTTATATTAATACCTGAAACCGAACTTTGAAATAGTCGCACAATATGTAAAATGCGCTCGTCAACTTTCACATACTAAAGAAGATAACATCAACACTTTATTGACTAAAGTTATTTATTTAATGCATCTGGTGATTGTGAGCTAAACCACGCAAATAATCTAACGGCTCTTTTCTAACCTAATGTAACTAAACCTAACCTAATAATACATAACGTAACTATACCGAACCTAACGATAAATATCTACCTAACCATACCAAACCTAACCATACCTAACCTAACCATACCTAACCTTACCTAAACTAATCTAACCTAAATAATGGGCGCCTAATTCGGCGCCAAAACATCGGCGCCAGAAAAATGGGCGCCAAACCATCGGCACCCAAAAGTCCCATTTCGCGAGTGTTAGGCTACAACAAAATTACTAAAGTAAGAGTTTGGAAAAATTAACCTTAAAATGGACTTGAAGAGAGCACGATTCAGGTAAAAAATAAATAAGACTTGGAAATAATGCCCAGGGCTTGTCAATATACTACAAAATTGCTTCAACAAAACAACTTCAAGAAAACAGAGCTCAAAATATGGATAACAATAAACAGAAGAATATAAGAAAAGAAGAAAATGAGAAATATTTCTCCCGGAAGGCAATACTGAGCACTTGGGGAAAAGTGCTCTTGTCAGCCTCTTTGCTCTCTTCCGGGGGATAAAGACATTTCAATTCCATTATTTGCTCACGACATCACGGAATAATATGAAATAAGATGCCCGTTTCACAGCCTACTTGAGTTTCAGTCCATTTAGAGCATGCAATATGCGACGAGCGGCATTAACAATGGAAGAAGCACTTAGAGCTTACCGGAACTACTTACAAGCCTGTTACGACTTGAAGTCTAAATTTAGTCAACGAGGGCAAGTTAGATGGTCTGTGTAACAACTTTTCCACTCTCACAATAATTCATAAGCATGTTAGGTACTGAAATGAAAACATAAAAAACATATTTATTGAGTTATGTCTGTGAGTTATAACTGTCAACACTATTATGATGATTAGCATCCACAGTGTGTATTTAATTATTAAAATATATAGTTATTATAATATATATCAATTAAAAACATTACATATTTAATTGGTTGATTTCTTGCTGTCTCTGTCACGATCTGAAGGATAACATAGGTGAAAATGCACTTTTGAAAGGCCAGGGAACGGTTGTACGTGATGGTAGAAGTAAGGGCACTGTAAATTCGAAGGCACTTCAGGTTTACCGAACTGATGCACTGTGGATATGTATAATCTTATGCAATTTCGTTTTCGAAGCCCGTTTTTCAATCCATTGAGTTTCCGTTCATGATCCAACCGCGTATAGTTTCTTTAGCTGAGTTTCTTCTTAGCTGTTTAAGCGTTTTACTGAGCAGAGGCAAAATATTTTACTTCTTAGCGCCGCTATATTCCGAACATGCATAACGTTCTCATTACTGGTGTCCGCTATACGCCCCTGCAGGTAAATTCTCTTGCTTAAACTCTATATTCTGGGTCTGCTTGACTTCCATACGTTCAAAATTCGAAATTTTGCTGATAAAAAAGAAGTTCTGCTGCCTCGAACTTAGGTGAGCATCAATGGCAGGTATTGGTAAATTATGTATTAGAAGAACAAGCCAGCAGATACAATCCATCTTTTGCAGTAAAATCCATACCATACGCAAGAACAGCAGAAAAAACCATCACAAATTCATTGCCGCCATTTTTGACGTCTGTATATTGTATATCCACTACATAATAATACGCAGTTTATTGGTCGTTTGGTTGGTCCTTTGGTTAGGTGGTCTTTCGTCCTCTTATTCATAGATGAAAATTCAGCAATTGAACGCCAAGGGAGTGAGATAGGAGAAAATTCGAGTCAAATAAATAAGAAAACCCAGAAGACTTTCAAAAACTCCTCAAACATATATATTTTCTTGAGCTGGCATAATGTAGAAAAAATAAAAAAATTGACGAAACATTTGCTTGATTGATAATTTCATTTATACTTTTGGAACAACCGGTATCATAGTTACACCTTCCTATGGTGACCTCTCTAAATTCTGCAAAATTTCAAGTGTCAACAACTTTTAGTCTCCCATGCGATGAGCTGTTGAGCAGCGAAACGTGCGTCGTGGGCATTAAAATTTCTCCAACTGCTTCATATCGAAACATATATGTAAAGCAAAATATTAATTTCTGGAGTGTGCTTGAGATAAAGCCTTTTCTGCCGTTTGCTTTACATAAAATTATACTAGAGCACTATGAGAGTGCATACCTCCGCCATGCGAGGCAACGGTAGCAAAAAATTCAAATTGGCGCTGAAACCAGAATTTTCTTTGTATAAACTCTAAACTCTAATCATTTGTGCCTTTTGATAGTTGTAACAGCTTGTGCAATTTTCTTGAAGATCCGTTCATAACTTTTTGAGTTATACTGCTAACAAACGTTACGACAAACATGAGTCTAACATACAAACGAAAAACCGATCTACACCAATCATTTATGTCTTCCAACATTACTAACAACCCATATAAATTTCATACAGATTCATTCATTATTTTTTGAGTTATTGTGCTAACAAGCATGAAATTAAAAATAGTGACAAACAAACGAACGATGAAATGGATCATTACCAAGATTTGGTCTTTTACTTTTTGTTATATACATAACAACTCTTGTTAATTTCATAAAAATCCATCTATAACTTTTTGAGGTGTGGCATTGAGAAAAATGAGGCAGATAAACAAACATACAAACAACCAAACAAACAAACAAACGGATGGACATATCTTTACCAAAAGTTAATCATCTGTTCCTCCTAACATACCTAACAATCCCTGTAAATAACATCCAAATCGGTTCATAACTTTTTGAGTTATCTTGGTAACAGGCAGACAAATAGACAGACAAACACGACGAAAACATAACCTCCTTGGCGGAGGTAATAAAACAGATCCAAATACATCACTGTATTAGGTTTCCATTTACTTTTTAATCATCCACTATCCTTAGCCTTTTGTCTCCTACTATGAAATATCTTCACTAAAGATGATGCTGTCTACATAGCCTTCAAAATTAAAATTCGGATATTCACTACCTCACTATGGTTGATATAAATTTACCATACCAATCTCGGTAGTTATGATACGCTCTCAAGTTCTCATTAAATTTCTTTCGCTGACGGAGATTTTTCGCCTCATTCTTTGGTAATGAGAATTAATGAGGTCGACGCTCATTATATGTAGTCTTTGTTACGGCTGGGGACCCTAGTATAAAATATGTATGTAAGGAGATAGATATGACTGTCGAAATAACGTCCACTATATACTTCCTGTCGACAAACTTAAGGTATCGGTGTTACGTAAAGTGCCACTGTGTTATTCAATTTCAAATCAACAGGTAAAATATTGCATCTTCCTTTGAGAAGCACTTTGAAGATCAGACAACAGCGAAGAAAACAGGGCTTGTTGGCGGACATATTTTTGTTGTCATTTTGTGACAGCGTGGGTCACTATGCAGCTGCTCCTAATAATTCTTTAGTATGCATATATGACCACTGTACATGTAGTGAAACCTGCCTCTGAATGATAAAAAATATGAGTGCATCGTAGATACGCATGAGATTCAAGGCAAGTATAAGTTGAGAGAATTTTTTTGCCGATCAGAAATTGTATTGGATTTCTGTTTCTATATCATGCAGGGCGATAAAAGGAAGTTTTTTACCGTCATATGAGGGAGGGACTTACTAGTTACGATAGAAAATTCGAGTTTTGGTTGTTATAGAAACTTCAGTCGTATCAACAAATATATAAGCAGTATATAAATCACTAGCTAGGTACATAATAAAGAATAGTTATTGGGTGCTTGATTGGTTGGATGGTTGATATCTCCAGGAAGCAGAGCGTAACGGGAAGACACCCGAAAAACCAGCATCGAAAAGTGACGTCATCAATAACGTTAACATTGACGAATGGTACGGCTGAGCAGCCTATGAGTATTTTAATTAATATCACCAGAAGAATGGTCGTCAGTTGTGAATTTCATCTGTAAGCATACAAATATATGAAGGAAACATATACTTATTGAAAAATAAACAATTATCAATAGAAAATTGCAGTGGAAGTTGGTGGAAACTTTCACAGCACCAGAGGGAAGATCTGGGTCGGTAGGCGCCCTGATTTAACTTCGTAGGACTGATGCCTTATGTACACTTCCTATTCATTTCACAGTGCTTTTCACAAAAATATATTTAAACATATAACTGTATATTTTCGACTTAATTTCCTCTATCTCCCGCTCCTGACTGGCCAGCTCAGGAAGCAAAGAGCGTAACGGGAGGACTCACGAGAAATTAGCATCAAAAAGTGACGTCATCATCGACGAATGTATGGCTGAGCAGCCTAGGAGTATTTTAACTAATTTAACCCAAAACATCGTCTTAAATTGCTAACTTCATCTCTAGCGTATAAATAAGTTAAGATAATATATACTAATTTAGCAATTATCTATAGAATATTGCAGTGCACACAGCACTGGCGCCGAATTTGTTCCTCTTCGGTGACCTGATTTAACTTCTTTTTCTTGATTGAAGCCTTATTTACACTTCATATTCAGTTCACAGTGCTCTTCACAGAGCATATTATTCCTAACCACCAAATATAAGCACCATTATAGCCAATTCTGTACGCGAGAGAAACCACAGTAACAGTTAGCCTATTGCTCAAACTTTCTGTACTTGGCGACAACATTTTTACGATATTTTGCAGCTCAAGTAGCTGGCCAGTCATGAGCGGGAGATTGAATGAGATAAATCGAAAAAATACGGTGATATGTTCAAGAAAACAATATACGAAGGCCTGAGGTCCCACATCTAAGCACTTCGACTCGTCGATGTGATGTAAATTTGCTACGTGCGGTCACGGCTAAGTTTTATTTTAGTCCTATTGAGTCCTCCCGTTGCATTCTTTGCTTCCTGGGCCAGCTACTTAAGCTGCACCCATCCAAAAAACACGGTAAACTTGTTGTCGTCAAGTACACAAAGTTTGAGCAATAACTGTTCTTATAGTTTCTCTCGCGTCAAGAATATAACATTGCTAGGTATTAGCTTAGGATTAAGAGCCCAGCCTATGAAGGACTGAGGTCCAACCCTCAAATACTTCGACTCGTCGGTGTGACGTCGTTCGCTGACATGCAGTCCCGGTCAAGATCTTTTTAGTTCCATTGAGACCTCCCATTACACTCTTTGCCTCCTGGGTATCTCGGTCTCCATGTGAAGGATCAGATAGGAGAAAATTCATCTGCCGAACGACAAAGGGGTCTTTGCCTCACCAATTGTTCTTTTTTTTTTTTTGCTCTGAAGACGCCAAAAGTACGTCAGAGTGGTGGTAGGGACGCTAAAGCATACTTCCTTCTCGCAGTGAATATTTTCTTCCCTAAGCTCATAATTTTTTTTTCTTTAAATGCGGCGGAACTGCAAATGTTTATTGGATATGCTGCTTACTGAAGAGCTTTTACGATCTCAAGAGGCCTACCATCACTTTCTAACAACTACATGCTCTCGTCCATTGAATTTATCTTCGTCTCCATTCTGCGCTTCTAACTTCTGTTTTGGATTGTTGTGTAATGCGTTTTCGCCAGTTGTAGGATTTATAGCTACTGGTTATGAAGTCTTCCATACTGATGTGCCAACCTTAACGTGCCCTTTGGAAGAACGTACACTTCAAAGCCCGGGTGCATCTGTATGTCTGCATACCGTACAGTAATTGGTGTCGACTCAGCGGACAACGTTTCAAAATTTAAGAAACATTTGCTAGTTTGGAAATTATATTTGTACCTTTAGAAAACTCGGTATCATAGTTACACCTTGTTTTGTTAACCTGCCCAAATTTCACAAGATCTTAATGAATTAAATTCAGTCAACTTCAAGCCTCCCACCTGATGAGCTGAGGCTACAGCGAAACGCGTCGTGGGTAACAAAATTTCATCTGCTTCTCANGGAAACGCAAGAAAATGGGGTTACTGAAGATTTAAATTACAATATTTGAAAAGTGTCCCTTAATTCTGCTCACACTAAATTCATAATTATAAGTTAAATATACATAACTTTTTTCTTATTATTCGGATCATAATAAATTCTTAGTATATCGTTAAGTATCCCAAAACCTCTTTTCTGTTAAAATTTCATCGTTGAACCTCTTACAGTTTTTGAGATATGAAATTTCTAATTTTTGTCCCTTAATTATGCTCGCAACTGTATTTTTACCATACCAATCTCGGTAGCTATGATACGCTCCCAAGATTTCATTAAATTTCTTTCGCTTACTGAGATTTTTCGCCTCATTCTTTGGTTATGAGAAGTAATGAGGTCGACGCTCATTATATGTAGTCTTTGTTACGGCTGGGGACTCTACATAGTATAAAATGTGGGAGTAAGGAGATAGATATAAGTGTTGAAATAACGTCCACTATATACTTCCTGTCGACAAAGTAGAGGTATCGGTGTTACGTAAAGGGCCACTGTGTTATTCAATTTCAAATCAACAGGTAAAATATTGAACCTTCCTTTGAGAAGCGCTTTGAAGATTGGACAACAGCGAAGAAAACAGGGCTTGTTGCCGGACATATTTTTGTCATCATTTTGTGACAGCGTGGGTCACTATGCAGCTGCTCCTAATAATTCTTTAGTATGTAAATGTGATCACTGTACATGTAGTGAAACCTGCCTCTGAATGATAAAAAATATGAGTGCATCGTAGATACGTATGAGATTCAAGGCAAGTATAAGTTGAGAGAATTTTTTGCCGATCAGAAATTGTATTGGATTTCTGTTTTTATATCATGCAGGACGATAAAAGGAAGTTTTGTACCGTCATATGAGGGAGGGATTTACTAGTTACGATAGAAAATTCGAGTTTTAGTTGTTATAAAAACTTCAGCCGTATCAACAAATATACAAGCAGTATATAAATCACTAGCTAGGTACATAATAAAGAATAGTTATTGGTTATTGGGTGCTTGATTGGTTGGATGGTTGATATCTCCAGGAAGCAGAGCGTAACTGGAAGACTCCCGAAAAACCAGCATCGAAAAGTGACGGCGTCAATAACGTTAATATCGACGAATATTACGGCTGAGCAGCCTATAAGTATTTTAATTAATATCAACAGAAGAATGGTCGTCAATTGCGAATTTCATCCAGCAAGCATGCAAATAAATGAAGAAAATATATACTTATTGAAAAATAAACAATTATCAATAGAAAATTGCAGTGGAAGTTGGTGGAAACTTTCACAGCACCAGAAGGATGATCTGGATCGGTAGGCCCGTATTTTTTCGACTTAATTTCCTCAGCTTCCCGCTCTTGACTGGTCAGCTACTTGAGCGGCACCCACACACAAAACACGGCAAACTTGTTGTCGTCAAGTGCACAAAGTTTGAGCAATAACTGTTCTTATAGTTTCTCTCGCGTCAAGAATATAACATTGCTATGTATTTGCTTAGGATTAAGAGCCCAGCCTATGAAGGACTGAGGTCCAGGTTTCCGTTCGCTGACATGCAGCCCCAGCTAAGTTCTTTTTTAGTTATATTGAGACCTCCCATTGCACTCTTTACTTCCTGGGTATCTCGGTCTCCATGTGCAGGTTCAGATAGGAGAAAATTCATCTGCCGAATGACAAAGGGGTCTTTGCCTTACCAATTGTTTTTTTTTTTTTTGGCTCTGAAGACGTCAAAGTACATTAAAGTGGTGGCAGAGACGTTAAAGCATACTTCCTTCCCGCAGCGCATATTTTCTTCACTAAGCTCATTATGATCAGATAGATTATAAAGTCTGAGAAATAGAAGGTGGAGGTATTCTTGAGAGTAGAGGTTTCGTTGAAGTAAATATTTCTGCCGTCATCTGCTGACGACCCGGCCATTAGTGTCAATGTGATGTTTATTACCCTCCGTCGCGAAGCGAGTGTCAAGATATACAGTCCACAGTGTGTCCTTCTCTTGTGGCCAATGTCTGTGTGTGTCAGAGTGTTGTCGCGAAGGATTGTGCGATGCTGCAGGCTATGGGGTTCCAAGAGGACCCCAGTTTGTGCTAAGAGTGAATATCCCGTTAGAAGCTGTCCTTAATTAAGTTTGATGCAGGTGTCGCTTTCCCGAAGGCAAAGGCCCTAATACTTCAAGTGAGTAAAAGGTAAAATCAGCTTGACCGAGCGCCCCGCAGAGGTGGGAAGTCTACATGCACTGGTTCGTGCTGCAGATAGAGACTTTCTGCCTTTTTTTTAAATTACACTAGACTGGCGACATGGGAACGGAGAAACTGCATGAGGTTGACAAACCCCCTCCCAACCAGCCCAGCCAGCGAAGAGAAAAAAGAAAGAGAGAGAAGATCCGAGATCACAGAACAGCTCTGTGTACAGATCGTTTAAAGCTGCCAAAGCAAAACAGAGCAGCAAAGACAGAGCCATCAAGACAATTCCAAACATCCACACACGATGAAAAAAACGAATGAGAATACGGGCCCGTATGGCATCTTACCGGTTCCAAGGCAAACTCATGAAGAGCACCAGTGCGCCGAGTATAGCACACCCGAACAAATGGCTCCGGAAGAAAATCAGACTGTGGTTGATTAGAGCAATTATATATTTTATACAGAAAGCACACCTCTCCAACTCTGCGACGATGCGTCAGATCACAAGGCACAACACCATCCAGCATGAACGCACATCGACGAACCACTTCGTGAAGCAAACACAGATGACAATCGGCAGCAGAACCCCAGACTACGGAGCAGTATTACAGAAGAAGGAGGACATATCAATTAAAGCAGCAACGTGTCAACTGTACCGAGCCAAACACCCTCCAAGCACGTCTAATAAGACCAATTTTCTGTAATCCACGTGAGGCAACCGAACGAATGTGGGGCTCAGCATCAACTTTGGATTAAAATTGACAGCCAAGATTACCAAGCAATCAAGCACAGGAAGTGACACACCATCCAGTATGAGTGCAGGGAAAGGAGGTCTCACTGTACGTGACCTAGACACGAGCATGGTGTTAGTCTTGCCCTCATGTAGCCTCATCCCCCACCTAGAACACCAGGAATCAATCACTTCTAAACCATGCTGAATGGATTCTGAAACCTCCAACCTATCACAAGGCTTATCGCAAACAGCTAGCAAAGTAACATCATCAGCATCAGATCAAAGACCAGAGAAATCCACGGCTGAAATTGACCACATATTGTGAGAGACGAAAGGATCGTGCGATAAGCTGCGATCTCTCTCCCCCCCCCCCACTTCTGGTTACTGTCGTTACCCTCCCAGTAACAGCTGAATGCTGAAAACGATGACGCAACAGAATCCACATGTTCTATCGAAAAAGCTCCATTCTCCGTACTATAGCACGCTAACATTCTGCCCCTCGTGATACAACAGAAACCTGGTTGTCTCCTGTTCTAGGAGTTCCAATGTTCTGCCATATGCAACCCGGAACGCATTGTGTGATTACCCTCAAGTTTGACGATGTTCATACTGTACCAATTGTACTAGTATTAAGAACAAGAATACCTCCACTTGTTGGAGAAATAAATGGTTTATCCCTAATGGAAATCCTGTATGTTGCACAGTCACAGTGGCATAACCTTGGTAGTTCGCAACTGGAAAATCTTGCCAGATGATGTCGATCCGTGGGAAATCCTAACTTCCGTTACTGCCATATCTATTTGCAAGCCGACAGTCTGTTTCTACAAATGTCTCAACCTTGATCAACGCTTCTTCTTTTGTTGAGGGTCTTGGCTACTCTTTCTTTGGTTTATTGTTGAGATCCATGCTTGCACGTTTGAATTGCTCTATCCTTCTACAAACTGCTATTTTGCAAGAGGCAGCAACTACAAAAAGTTATTGCAACGCTTCAAAATTAATCTAAGGGGACCTTAGTTTAAGAATCTAATGTTTTCTCTTACTTGAAAATCGGATTTTTTATACTCCTAAAAGTTTCTTTCACGCAAGTGCGCTTTATTGGAATAACAGCTGGCGTACGATTGAGTAAGCTGGTGTCTTAAGCACTCTCGTGTTGCCTTTTTTTCTTCTACACTGAGAAATATATTGGCGTTTGCATTTTTATCCAAAAATCGCAACACGCAAGTGCATCATAAACGTGCTAAGTGCATCATCATGGTACACTTCAACTCACTCCACTGTAATTACAATAATAATAATAATCATGAATTATCTTGCATACAGTAGATACACCTAACGAGGTATTCCTTTTGCTATTATTGTAGAATTTTTATCTTCAAACTTTGAAGGAGAATGAAAAAACAGCGCTGTGAGAATATGAAGAGCGAAGTCACCTTATTCAGAACAGAATTTGTGTCCTGTTTTGCAATCTACCAGCGCTATATCGTGAAAACTCTGGAATAATTGGGTCATAATGAAATCTACGTTTGGTTATTCCAATGTATGCGGGAAAATGAATTATTATAATTATCATAATGGTTAAGTTAGCTAAAGTGAATGATGATGATGCATATAGGGCCTCAGGATGCACTTGGCGCGTTAATGATGAACTTATATGTTTCGGTTTTGGGACAAAGCCGATGATGCGCCAAGATGCATCAAAAACAGGTAAAATTGATGCACCTGAAGAGACGAAACTTGAATCACAATAGCGATCTGCGGGTCAGTATAAAACCGCGTCTCGCTTCGGATGTGTAACAAAACTACGAAGCTTTTTTTTTCACTTTCTACCGAAATAAATTCTTCTGACCACAGTGACTGTTGCGATGACCCACCAAACTACGCCATGAAAAACCTATGTGCATCCTGAGGCTTCACTGGGAAACGCCTACGTACAACAAAGTTTTTCTTAGTGAACCAGCATAGCTGTAAGTGAACGAACACATTCCAGTGTGATGGGACCTGCAACGGAACCGTTGGACTCGCCCCCTCATATTCCACTGGGACTTCTGCCCACAACTCGCCCAGCCGTAACAACATGGCGAGCGCTGCGTCAGCCTGCAGTGCGGTCTTTTTTTCTGCGTCCGCTGACGCTCGACTTGCTATTGCGCAGGAAAAAAGGCCTAAATGACGCACGAGTGATCACGTGCACTCTATATGGCGCATTCCAAGTCTAGGAATGCGACTGGAATGAGAATTCAATTAATGAGATCACAGCAGCATTGTATTTGGTCGCTGCTCAGACCTTCGCAGCTGCCATCTGAGCGTCAGCTGCCTAAGCAATTTATATCTGAGCAGCTGGCATCTGAGCAGCTAATATCTGAGCAGCTGGTAACTGCGCAGGTAATATCTGAGCAGCTGGTAACTGCGCAGGTAATATCTGAGCAGCTGGCATGTGAGGAACTAATATCTGAGCAGCTGGCATCTGAGCAGCTAATATCTGAACAGCTGGCATCTGAGCAGCTAATATCTGAGCAGCTGTCATCTGAGCGTCTGGTACCTAAGCAACTAATATCTGAACAGCTGGTATATGAACAGCTAATATCGGAGCAGCTGGTGCCTAAGCAATTAATTTCTGAGCAACTGGCATCTGAGCAACTAATATCTGAGCAGCTGGTATCTGAGCAGTTAATATCTGAGCAGCTAATATCTCAACAGCTGGTATCTGAGCTTTTAATATCTGAGCAGCTGGTAACTGATCAGTTAATATCTAAGCAGCTGGTATCTGAGCTGTTAATATCTGAGCAGCAGGTAACTGAGCAGTTAATATCTGAGCAGCTGGTATCTGAGCAGCTGGTATCTGAGCTGTTAATATCCGAGCAGCAGGTAACTGAGCAGTTAATATCTGAGCAGCTGGTATCTGAGCTGTTAATATCTGAGCAGCTGGTAACTGAGCAGCTAATATCTGAGCAGCTGGTAACTGAGCA
>LQNS02276498.1:13961293-13973490 GCA_001587735.2 Parhyale hawaiensis
GAAGAACAGATTGAAGAAAGATCAGTATGAGTAACTGGTGAGAAGGAAGCAAAATGGGCACGAAAGACAGACAAGACGATCGTGACAACGACCCAACGGGTCACGGGTCGTCTAGTAGTGTAATATATAACACAATTCACGTGACAATGCCCTAAGGGAAGCTCAGCCTAGTTTCAGCAATGGCCCACAAACAACACTGAAAACGGTTAAAAGTTCAAAGCGCTCTGCTGTGTAGAGAATAGGTAAATTAAATGGCATCCTTTGAAAGGAGGGAGAGCTGGAATTTAATTATCCACGCAGTGTGTATGATAAAAAGTTATTGAGGGCTTACGTATGAACTGTTATTATCTAACACAATAAGCCTAGCAGACTACTTGGCTGTCAAGCAGATAAACTCGAGAAATAGCTTCTAGAGTGGCCGGGAATTTTTGTAGGGAATAAAGACCAATGTGCATGTTTCTGTTTACTTGTTTCTCGACTTCTCCGTATATCTGTCCAGTTTCTAGCTGACAGGGTTGAAGGAATTTTTTTCCTCGGCTGTAATGCTTTTGAAGTTTTTTTGAAGTGAGTAGCAGTAGTAGTGTTAGTCTCTCCAGCAACAGTATGGACACACCTGGACCTGGACTGTTATTGATGATTGTTGTTGGCCAATTTGAAGGATGGCATAACATCTTTCCTGCGGTTTGTTCTCTCAAAGTAAAAGGTAAAGCTAAAGTCTACTTTGACTGCCCACTCCCCTGCAACAGAAAACAGTAGCGTAGTGGTCTTTCTAGTGGAATTGACGGGTCTCACTGTTTCTGAGATATGGAATGGAATCCAAGACGAAGCCGGCCGACGTTTTTGGAGTATGCAATTGAACTTGAAGTGTTAACCTGAGGAGAAAACGTGGACTCAGCAGCGACAACAGATATGGTGGAACTTACCATATCAGAAGAAGTAGAACTGAGCAGCAGCTGCAATTCTTTAGCTATTCGAATTCGGCAATAATTTCGTTTTCATGACAAAAATACATCTTAAGATCATTTGCCCTTTGATAAACAACGTTATATCTTGCTAAAACTAGGTGAAATCTCCGTTATGAAAAAATTGTTTTACGTTTCGATTTTAAAATGTGCATGGAGAAGCCTATGTAAAGCATATGTCACATATTCTAGATATCGTACGCTGAATTCTTCCTATAGGTATACTCGGCGTATTTTCACTGTAAATATTATATCGATCACCACCATATTTAAGGCACCACAGCCATAATTAAAAATCTGGAGAAAATATATGGTCCCCGAACGGGACATTCTGTAGCTCCTTCAGGCAAGGTTCTCGGAACTGTTCCACACTCTTCAGTTCGGTCTCTTTAGTGTTTGGCAGGTGCTGCTGCTCTGCTTCTGAAAGGAGTCATTTACGGGAAATTATTACAAAGGATCTTCGCAGAAAAATATGCTTATTGGAGCTGAGAGTAAAAATTAGAGCTGGAGTGCGTTTAATTAGCAAAAGCCCTAAACACGAAATTAGAGTAATAACGATTATATATTATATGCGGTTGAATTAGTTAGTTACATTAAGTAGTTTAAGACCACGGTTCCTCTACAATGGCACCTTCACAGAAGAAAAAGGAAGAGACATTTAGTATGTCGACAGAAACGTGGAACCCATTCTCGAGGGTGTTCCCACACATGATCAACGTGCATGAAGAAAGCAAGTCGGGAAAAAAGAGGAAGATCAGACGGTAAAGCAACACCACAACGAGTATGACAATGGAACGAAAAAAGTGGGCACGACAGAAATACATCCCGAAGAAATAGCTAAGGTAATATAACCTAATGGGTCCCTTGGGTTACGGCTGAAGAAAATCTACGAATAGCAGTACTACAACGGGTAATGATAAACATAAGAATAGAATATCAGTATTAAACGTACATTATAGTAGAACAAAGACTATTATAGATCTATCTAAAATTTTTATCATGCACGGTAATAGCTCAGATAGGGCTGGAACCTAAGGTTCAACTCCTCTTCGAGTTTAGATCTATTGGTTCGTTTACTGCTAGCTGTCTAATATCAACCAGTTTAACCTAGTATGCTCGAAGCAATTGAACAGGCCCTAAGCTGTACCTGAAACCAGTCCGAGTATCTGGAGACTTGAAAGAAAAATGTTTGTTTGTGCAATAAATTCTGGCAACACGGGAAGGAGGACGGTGATATTTAGCAGAAGTGGACTCAGCCGTGCTATCATGACGCCCCTCGGTTCGAATTCCAGTGAGCCACTAATATATATACATATATATCTGTGTTATGCATAATTTTGAAATATGATAGTGATAATAACAATGATCATCGCAATCACAATAAACTAACAGCAAGAAAAACACATGTGGCTATTAAATAACCATATTTATGGCATGAATAACCAGTCAAGTTACAAATACTCAAATCTATTTGTCAAACTCTGTCACATATTTTTCCAGATTTTCATATGCAAAGCAAGAAAACAAAAGCTCTATTTTTAAATTTCGAGTGACGTAGAAAAAAAAAAAAAATCTATGACTGCCCAGCCGCAGTGCAAAGGTTTTCTCTGCTTTACCTATTGTATGCTGCACAAATGATCATGTAAATGTTCTAGAACTTTTGTCTATTGAAAATCTGGTATATTTAGCTTATTTTCCTCTGCATGAAATTGTTGAATAACTCAAACAAAAGCAGCAAACGAAACGTTTTGTTTTTCATGTTTGAAATTTTTTATCAGGCTCATGATATCTTATTTCGATCAAAATCCAGATCTAATAGGACCAGTTTGTGAAAAAAAAATAAATTTTTACCATCCTCCAATGAAATAAAAGATCTGATGATATTTTCGTTTTTCATGTGACTAACCGTGTTTATCATTTACTATTTCTTTATTAGGTTTTCTAATTATCCTAAAATATGCTCTTTACACCCAAAATGTGCCAAAATGAACTGAGCTATCATCGTAATCTCTGCCAAGCAGTCAGGTGGGTTGACCTAGATGTGAAAAATGCTAAGCCTATCTGTTTCAGTACCGGTCATTTTCAGCTTCACGCCCCAATCGCACGTGATGGTTTCACGCCACGAGGAGTTTAGCTTCATTTCCAATAAACTAAAATAAAAACAATTTCCTACGCACACCAGTTCCGTATTAAAATTTGCTATTGGATTTTCGCTTATAATTAGGCATCAGACCGAGCGCCAATGCACACTATAATAACAAAAAAAGTTCAAGTGATACGCGCTTCTGAAATCAGTCTTTGAACCCTAATCTGATACCAAATTTTCTATCTGTTCTTTCTAAAGCCCTTCCTACACGTTCGTTTTCGAAGCCTTCCACAGAAAACGAAACTCAGAAAAGCAAAAAGGCGCCTGCTTGAATTTTCGATCAAAGCTCGCTCTAATAAAGCGCTTGTGCAGCGAAACTGGGAAGAATTTCATCTAGCAGGAATGAAAAAAAGGAGTTTTTGTATCATTTTGATGCAGCAGGTCATAGAAGACTAGAGTTATCTCGCCATCAGTGAACTCTTTGTCTGAGTCTTTAGCAGCGTGAGTAAGTTCCTGTGAGTTTCGTTTGTTACTCGATCGAAGCTTTCAGTACTCGAACTGTTTCCAGAATAAAGTTTTGAGGTGCTGCTGTCTAACGACGGCACCTTAAAACAACCGAAAACTTAGTACAGGTATGTTGATATGTGCAATAAGATAGGTATAAAATTTGAAAAGGTATTTAAATTCGTTTATTTTACGATCGCATTTACAGCAGTTCAAATATCAAGGCAAGTAAAGTAATATTTTGCAAAGCACTTTTGTTAACTAGCTATTATTTATTGTTACTTTTTTCGTTTATTATACCTATGATATCTATAAAAACTGACAAAATTCAACAGATTAAATGAGAATAGTTTTCCCGTATAATAAACTTTTCATTGTTTGCTGGCTTTCTTGTGTTTCCCCAAAAATATCTACTTCAAAAGATAAATTAAATGGAAAATATATAGCTCTTACCCTATAATCTCGAGGCATGGACAGTTAAGTTAAGGAGCTTTGTTGAAGTTTTAGGTCAGACAGCCTTCAGTTTAGGGCAATTAGTGGGATTTTCGGAGCTACCATCGAAAATCTGCCGGGCTCTACCTCAAGTTTCTCAAGGACGGCGAAGACAATAACACTAAATTATTTATTTTATTATTCTGTTATTGGTGCTATCTATCCATCCGTTCGTTCTTCTGCATGTGATGCTTTCAGTATTAGGTAGGAGCTAAGTATAGCGTCACTCATACATGCATTGGGAACAAAAGGAATAAATTTCAAGTTGCCAGTTCTATAACAAATTTTAAATTTGTTTTCTGGCTGGGAGCGTAATTCCAAACTACTCAACTATTATGAGGTCGGTGTATAAGAAAGAATTACCATTAGGTTATCTGGCTTGCAACAACATTATAACTTGGATACGCGAAGATAACGACAGTTTTTATATTGAACTAAACAATTAATTTTGGCATGAAGTTTTTAATCATTATAATCACGGCGCCAAAATAATGTGTGAGGAATAGTTGGACAAGTGCGGAAGTGTCGGAAATTCTTTAAATGAAAAGATAATGATTTATTACTGAAATGCTGAAAGATTTCAAAGTGTTATGACTTGTCACACAGGACACTGAAAAAAAAAACCACTTCACTTCTCTTTTACCGAACACAATTTTGATAAACCACAAGTCTGTAAAAGTTTGATTATTCTCTCATCTACTTTTTCAGTGACATCCTAACTACTGTTTAATACGTTTATCATATGCAGGTAGTCATTAGTCACAAAAGAGAAAACGTTACTCAGTGTAATTTTATCCGTAACTATAGAGCGTATTCCGCCGGCAAAAATATCAAGGATAATTACCTCCGCCAAGGAGGCAATGTTTTCGTGAATTTGTCTGTGCGTATCTTTGTCTATCTGTCTGTCACCAAGATATCTCGAAAAGTTATTCACTGATTTTCACAAAAATTTCAGGGCTTGTTAGGTATGTTAGGAGGAACAGATGATTAATTTTTGGTGAAGATCCTTTCAAACGTTTGTTTGTTTGGCTATCTTGCTCTTATTTCACGATAGCATAACACTTATAGATCTATCTTTCAGAAATTTGAAGGAATTGTTGAGTTTATTACTAGGAGCAAATTACCAAATTTTTGTGTTGATCTATTTTTCCGTTTGTTTGTCGCTATGTATGTTTGTTTTTACGTTCGTCAAAACGTTATGAGTCAGTTATGAAATTTGTAAGAATTACTGAAGATGTTAAAAGACTCAAATGGCCCAATTTCGGCAATGATCGAAATGTCCGATTCTGTGTTTGATTAAAAATGTTTGTCACGATGTTTGTCAGAACACAAATCAAAAAGTTTTGGACGGATCTTTGAGAAATTTACAGAATCTGTTATTGCTGTCAAGAGGCACAAATAACCAAATTTTGCTGTTGATAAAGAAGAAATCCTAGCTTCAGGACCAATCTGAATTTTTTATTAAACCTTCCTTGGCATAGGTATGTGCTTTCAGAGTACTCTAGTTATTAAATGAGATACTGCGTTGACAGCTCATCCAGTATTTCATTGTTCATACCGTGATTATACTACTGTAGAGTGACAACCGTAGCAAGGATACATGTGAAAGCAACTTGGGTCATCCAAGTAAGATTTAAAGAAATGATGCGATTGAAGTTCTCTTCATAGGAAAGGAAAATGCCAATTAATCTGGTCGGTGGTGATTATGTGTATCAATTCCAGAGCACCCAGCTCTCAATATTGATTAATTCCGTGGACTAGATTATACTAGATAGCTCGCAGTAGACGGACCAAGGGCCCGTTTTCCACGGCTGACGCTCCGGTCCTCTATGAGCTATTGACATTATCATTTAGACTTGCTGGAAGCTGTGAAATTTCCACATAGCAAAAGCACCGTTTTTAAGTGATGTTTCAGGCCCATCTACCTATCTATCTGTCTATCTATATTGTGCTAAAACTCCGTGAACCGGTCTTGCTTGTTTATTTGTGTCTTGTTTGACACATCTTGACTTTTACGCGAGAAGAAATTCGAGGTATGCGCGTGGGGGGGGGGGGCAGTGGCATTCTTTCTATGGATTAGCTCTTTAATTCGATCGTATCTGTGATACGGAAGTTAAACTAAGCTGGGCCTCAAGAACGGGCACGATCAATTCATCAGTTCCACGGGCAAGACAACTGAAATACGTAACATATAATAATATGACTTTGCTGACAACCTGGGGGTTGAATATTCATTAGAGAAGCACAGAAGCTGCTGATGGTGACCAGTATGAGCAGGAGTGGACTGCCGAATAGCGTGTGGTCTATGACCAGCTGCATAACACTTCTTTCTTACGGAAACAAAAATATTTACTTGCCCGTGTCCTGCTTGTTTGTGCACAGTTTCTTCGCTTTAAGATAGGAAGAAATTTGAGGGTTGAAGATCTAATTCGATTGTATCTGTGATACGGAAATTAAATCTGCGATCGGGCCTAAGAACGGGAAAGTTAAATTCAAAGGTGCTACGGGAACTACAATTGGAATACGTGACATATAAATTGACTTTGCTTACAGGCTGAGTGTTGAATATTCATTAGAGAAGCAAAGAAGCAGCTGTTGGTGACCAACACGGGTAGGAGTGGACTGTCAAAAGCGTGTGGTCTATGACCTACTGAATAACACCTGTTTTTTTTTTAGAAAGCAAAGACGATCGTGATGACGACCTAGCGGGTCGCGGGCCGTCTAGTATAATTCTATTTTTCTCCTATCTAATACTGAAGAACCTGTGGAAATTCTACAGAACAAAAGTATTGTTCCTCCATTATGATGCCTTGATGTTCCAGTGAATCTTCTACCTAAGATGTGCAAACAATAGCAGCTTAAATTTGAACTGGACTGTTTCGTTTATTGATCCCTACCCAGATCGCATCAAGGATATCTAAAAATACTCAAATTCCTCCTATCTAGTACTGGTGAAAGCTTTACGGTCTAACTAACTAACGGAGGGCAGGCAGAATTATAATATAGATATCCGAGAAAGAGAAAAAGAGGATAGACTCAGCCAAAAAGTTGATCATGGAGGTACTATCAACAAAACATTAATATACTTAATTGGGGTATGAAAGATACTGGATTACGGTAGCCGTAGAAATATGGACTGTTTAAAATTTGTGACTCATGGTAGAAGAGTTCGTAGCTGGGCAGGGTGTTGCTCCCAATGTTTGCCATGACTATTTTTAAATGTATTCATTGTCGATGCACCGACAACTTAGAAGGAGAGCCTATTCCAAATGTGTACCACGAAAAACGGGAAACTGCTGGCTTAGAGAAGTTCATCAGTCTTTTTGTTTGAGTTTTTGGCCGTTGTTTCGCAGGTGCTCATTAACGTCTCTGTCAAAAATCCAGTTTTAGGCCCGTCAATGAAGCTATTCTTGCACCTAAATATTTCTATTAGTTGCTCCCTGGGTCGTCGTTGCTCGAGGGAGATGAGTCTCGCTTTCTGTAGGCGCCACTAGTGTGGCTTGTTTCACAACTGAAGAATCAATTAGTGTTGAATTCTTCCCAATTTATCGATATCGTTGCACTGATGTGGTGACCAGCATTGAACAGCCAATTAAAGATGCGGCGCACTAGCGCCTTGTACATGGGAATGATGATGTCCTTGGTTTTAAATTCGACATTCCTGGTAATTAATCCCAGAACTCTACTTGCCATTTTTAGACTCATCTCAACTTGCTGACCGTCTTGTAGTTTGTAATAGTTATTCTCAAGTCACGTTGTCGAGTGACAGCGGCCAATTCCGTATAGTTCAATTTCAATTGGTTTGAGGGACTCTCCGGCCAAAGTGTATTACTGAGCATTTGTCCATATTGAGGCTCATCTACCACATTGTGCTCCATTCCGTGAGGTTGTCAATATCTTGTTGGAGCTCAGCTCTTTTCCTGTAGGATGACATAGTTTAGTATCATCTGCAAATTTACTGATTATACTACGGATATTAAAATCGAGATCATTGATGTAAATTATGAACACGAGTTGGTCAAGCACGTTACCTTGTGGAACTTCAGATGATATCTGCGCCCAGTCGCTCCTCTCTCCTTCAAACTTCACTCGCTGATGCCGACCCGTAAGCCATGCCCGGATACAGCGTAAATCGTCTCCCTGGATACCATGGGCTTCCAACTTTTCATTAACCGTTGACGGGGGACATTGTCAAAAGTATTTAGTATTTTGGAAGTCCAAAAAAACAAGGTCCACATCTTTTTCTTCCTCTCTAATTTCCGTAACTTTCTAAAAGAAATCCAGTAGGTTGGTTAAGCAGCTTCTTCTATGTCGAAAGCCGTGCTGAGTGTCGGAAATAAGTTGGTGCATTCTAAGGTGATCGGTGATGCACTTCTTCAAGAATCGTACAATGATTTTACTGACAACCGATGTATGACTGATTGGTCGATAGTTCCTGGGTTTTTTCTTCTCCCTTTCTTATGTATCGGGATCACGTAAACTAGTGTCTAATCCTGAGGAACCTCTTCATATCTTAAAGACAGATGGAATATTTCTGGCAGGGGCTCCGATATGACTGGAGCCATTTCCCGTAGAACACGGAGAGAAAGAGTATCTAGGCCAGTGGATTTGTACACATTCTGGTAGGTCATTTCCTGAAAAAATTGACGTTCCGTAAAACACACTTGGCTACTTCCACGACTTTGACTTACAGAGGTTTCTGAAGAAACAGGGTCCAGGTCTATTAAGGTAGACACAAGCTTGTTGGCTCGTATTGTATCTCACAGTCACAACTTGTAGGTATAATTACGAAGTTCAAGTACCTTTTAGTGCGCCAGAGCAGAAGTTGCATGGACCGCCATCTTTCGTGCGTGGGTCGGGCACACAGTGGCTTGTTCATAACATTTTACAGTTGCAATTAGCAGCGTGGAGTACATAGACTGCTTTCTTCAGGCAATGTAGAGTTGCTGTAAGTTGCAAGGCAGTAAGTCTTACAGTACTCTGACGTCAGTAGATTTGGGCTTAGGACATCTAGTGATGTCAGTGTTCTCAAGGTCTTTAAGAGAAATACACGTGGCGCTGTTGATGCGCAATTTTATTATTGCCTATACTTTGGAATTCTTAGGGGTCAAACTTGTCATTTCAGAGTCGGTGTTTGTTTCTTTTCGGTCGCGTCGGCCTGCAGGCGTTTAAGTCAGCTGTTAATGGCTTTCTGTTGGATTTTCCTTGGCAGCGTTTCGTGCTTCTTGATGTTGCACTACCTGTCCGCGAAGGCCCGAGGGTGGAGTTTTGATGATAATATATATATTTTTCTGACACTTCTCAGCCACTCTATATTGTTCAGGTTCATTGCGCGTGAGGGATCTTAAAAACACATAAATATTCATTTCGATGTTAAAATACTTGTACTTTGGACGTCAAATATAAAAAGAATGATATTATATCGCATTAATGTTTCGATATCACAGATACCATCATGAAGCTTGTGCAATCTGAAATGTACAGAGCAAGCTTAGAACATATCAATAAATAATATCTATCAGTATGCAAAGGTGTACATATACAAATATATTCATAAACTTGCTTAGAAACTGTTAAGGACGTCCAAAGTAAAGTATTTTAACATCTAAATGATATCGATGCTTTTTTTAAAGATCCTTCACACGGAATGAATTTGAATAATAACACAAATCAACACCAAGTGGCCAGCGGTGGCCAAGTTCAACGGGTGACAAGGTAGAAATTGTAGTGATGATAATGAAGTGCTTCGATTTCACATTAATCCATTTACTCTTTTACCTTACAAGAACCCATATATGGTTCATCTTATTATGTTTTTATTACTATAGCGTTATTTCAGGCGTTCTGCATAGCGTAAACGCCTTCTGAAACTATATGGGCTCATTTTTTCTATTTTTTTTTTTGCACTGGTTATACGAAATCAAAGTTTATTTGGGGCTGCTTTTATGATCTTGCTTTTCTCAGAGAAATAATACCATTGGGAACGTAGCATATACACTACACAGTGAGAGAAAGGACCAACAGAACTTTTTGTTCAAGCACTGATCATTCAGTACGCACATACTGTTGTGCGGCGTCACATAAAATCCCAATTAAAATAGATGAAATTATCGAATTGTTTCGAGGAACAGTCATTTCTTAAATTTCATCACCAAATTAAATACTTAAGCTTTTCGCTCTCTTGCGTATAATCAATTTGCAAATTGGTTACCAGGCTAAGAGCTGTGCTCTGTGTAAGGTAAAAGCAGATGGTAATGAATGAATAGTTTTTTCTTACAATTGTTGAGATCGTGGATGCGTCATTAGAGAATTGAGGACCTCATCAGAAAAAAGGATGCTTATTCCTAATTATTAGGGAAGATTCATTTATTAGCCCTAATACTGTGATCAAATTCATACAGGATCTGCCATTATGAAAGGGAGTCTCTTATGAGGCAAGTAGCTTTTATTATCAGTATTAGACCCGATAGGCAATCAATTAATAAGATTGATGCACTGTTAGAGTGTCTGATGGGAATGAATATCCTGCGAAATCAAGAAGTGTTGTATATACCATATCTTGGTATCTAATGCCCTCATCACAAAAAAGCCTTAAGTACAATTGTAAGAACTTTAGTTTATATTGGAAGCAGCCGATTTTTCATGTACAACATCCGCAGTTTGTTTTCATCTACCTCTTCTAAATTAAACATCACTACTTGTAAATCAACTGCAAGAATTTAGTGTTATTTTGAGGCTTTGAATTTTAAAATATACTTTAGTTACAGTTCATATTTTAACTGGAGTTATTTAAAGTAAATTTTGGTTGCTTTAATATATACTTCAGTTAAATATCTGAGACGGAACTTTCGTTCTTTAAATTTAAACTTACTTCGTCAAATTCGCTTTGCACTTCAAGCAGCCGGACTATAGCGCCATATTAATGGTAATGCAGTAAATGTACTCAGCTATGCTGATGGCTTAGCCCATGCCTCTCCCTATTTCAGCGGGCTGCAATAACTACTTTTAATTTGATAAAACTAATCTAGGAAACCTCGGTATGCATTGAATATAATACTGTCTAAACTGTCTGTGTGTACAATAAATCTAGAAAAAGAAAGAGAAACCTGCCTCCTAATAATGTCACTCGTCTCATGGATATAAAGCTCACTTATGTAGACAGCTTCTTTTACCTAGGCCACAAAATCACAGATGATTTTCGTGCTAATCAGGATATAGAGATAAAAAAGCGGAAGCTCCACGCGTTGGGTAGCATACTAGTGGGGAAGTTTGGTCACTGTTTGAATAGGTCAAGTGTCGGTGTGTTTGGCAGCTACTGCTACCCTATATGTGTTGCAACTCGCCTTTGTCGAACATGAAGCAGAAGATCAGTGAAGACCAGAAGACCAGCAGACCAGGGTCAGGTGTCGCCCTATGTTTCCAACTATCGACCTATCACACTGACGCCCATTTTGTCAAAGATGTTCGAGAAGTTGATTGCTGGTAAGCTTGGTCGTTTCGCTGAGGCAACGGGGTTGCTGCCTGCTGGTCAGTTTGCGCACAGAACTGGCTTGGGTTGTTGTGACGCTCTGTTGTCGCTGTCACCCCATTTACATACAGTCTGCGCTGGACTGTAGGTCTGAGGCACGCATTGTCCAGTTGGACTTCTGCGCTGCGTTTGACATGGTTAACCATAGTGGTCTATTGTACAAGCTAGAGTCCTTTGGGGTGCGTGGTAGGGTTCTGTCAATCATTCGCGATTTTGTTTCTGAGCGAACGCAGAGTGTGTCTGTTGACGACGTCTTGAGTGCCTCAGTTGCGGTGGTGTCTGGTGTCCCTCAGGGCAGTGTGCTTGGCCCGCTGTTGTTCGTTCTCTATACTACCGACATGTTTTCTTCGCTTGAAAACACGATGATCAACTATGCCGACGATTCAACTTTGATAGCTGTTATACCTGCTCCTCGCCTGCATGATGCTGTCGCTCAGTTTCTGAAAAGGGATTTGTCGCGCATTAGTGCATGGTGCTCGGCCTGGAGTATGAAGCTGAATGCCATTAAAACCAAGTCGATGATTGTCAGTCGGTCTCGGACACTTTTACCGCAGCATCCCCAACTGGAGATTGGTGACACTTTGCTTCAGGAGTCTAGCTCATTGGAGATTCTAGGTGTTGTCTT
>LQNS02276498.1:13973626-13987779 GCA_001587735.2 Parhyale hawaiensis
GCGGAGCGCACTCTTTCACTTTGGAGGCTGTCATATGTCGAACTAATCAGTTCTGTCGGTGCTTCGTGCCCTGGTCGGCTAAAGTTTGGAATTTGTTGCCTGCATCGGGTTTTGGTCGTATTGGCCTGCAGGCTCTTAAGTCGGCTGTTAATGTTTTTTACTGGATTTCTTTTAGCAGCGTTTTGGGCTTCCCGGTGTTGCAAGTGCTTCATTTGGGTTGTATTACCTGTCCGTGGTAGCTCAAGCGTGAAGTTTTAATAATAATAACAATAATACTGTATAGTGACATAATTATGTATTTCACCGACTTATAAAGCCTGCGAGGACCTATATAGGCCTATAGTGCCAGTGTGATATTTGCCCATAAGTATACTGCCTGCCTGAAAGTCAGAATAAAGAAACTGGCATTCAGTCTCCAAATCAAGATTGACAACTCAGAAAATTCGCTGGTAAATGTAATTCGTGGCTAAAACTGTCCAATATGTATAAGCGATGGCAGCGCATGCATACTCTTACCAAACAGGGGCCAAACAATCATCCGAATTGCAGCGTTGCATGCACTGATACTATTAACCTATTAACCGCTTTCTATATCTATTGCATGAAACCCTAGAGAATAAGCTGTGTTCCAAACATCGTTCCATCTACAGCTGTGTGCTTAGCGAAGTCGATTGATTGACCAGCCCAGTAACTATTTTTCAGTCTCTTCAACAATAGTCCAAAGATGTGTAAGATAACTTTAAAAAATAAGTTAGCCTCAAGAAATTTATGGGCATTAGAGCATCCAGTATACAGTTCAGCTCTATTTTTTAATTTCTGATACTTCGCCAGAGAAAGAGGCAATTCCTACAGCCCCCNGGCAATTCCCCCCCCCCCCCCCCCCCCCCCCCCAAAAAAAAAAAATCTACAGTAATTCGTGACAGAGTGGTACTTTGAAATGTACGAACGTAATTACCCACGAATGTACGAATTACCAACGAACGTACGAATGTAATTACCCACCGTCACAAAATGACGGAGACGAAAAAGTACACTGACAGCGCTTCACTGTTCATGACCGCACGAGTGATTTTGCAGGATTAGAGGCTGCAGTACACGCAATTTCTTGTTCTTTTGTTACAAAATAATTTTAATATTAGAAAAAATATTAGCCATTAACTGGCCATAGTCTATCAAAGCAGTGTGGTAGAGACCAATGCCCATTTGCATACCTATTTATTGATGCATTTTTGGTCTCCATTAGTAGCAATTCGACCACCATGTACACCGAACATAATAAATCATTTTCTAAAAGGATATAATATAGCTATGAATTTCGCGTTTGTGCTGGATATGCTGCGTGGAGGGTAAAGTGCAATCCACGAACAACAGATATCACGGTGTTCCGACTCTTGCTCTACACCGATATAAAGTTTTTTGTTAAAATGTTTATTGAAACCTTGTAGCGGGGCTTTTTATTCGTAGCTATGTTCCGTTAAATTGCTGCTGGTTCGTAGCCTATCCGTGTGGTAGACACTGTTATCAAATTTGGTAGATTAAAACGATATACTGATGCACATCGAATATAATTAAATCAAATCAGAGATAGCTAATATATACACTGGCCATAAGTTTCGAATAGAATGGTCATATATATCTTTTTTCATCAAAATTAAGCTTGATATTTTGCGAAAGGTGTAATAGCCAGGTGAGGAGTGGAATCATGCACAACTTAGCCTGTTTGAAGCTTGATATCTTCGATATTATTACCTCTTTAAAAAACGGTAAAAACTTCATGTCTTGCAATTCTACTAGTATAACCATTACTTGTTGCCCGGAAAGTTTCACAACTCTTCTATAGGTTATGCAGATATATTATTGTATTTGTATTCTAATCTGAAAGTCTTCAGTATTGTAATGTATATCTGTGTGTAGTAAACCTATCAAACCTCTGCCATGGAGTTTATGTGTTTGTCTGTTTTTTTTTTGTCTGTGTGCTTGTCTGTCTGTTTACTGCCACCAAGATAACTGAAAAAGCTATTGATGGTTCTTTATGAAATTTACAGCTATTGTTGAGTGTGTTATGAGGAACAGATGATTAATTTTTGGTACAGATCCATTCACCCGTTTGTTATTTATTTCTTGGTGCCACAGATCTTAATAAACTGATATTTATGAAATTTGCTGGAATTGTTGGGGTTACTACTAAAGGCAAATTACCAAATTTTTATTTTTATCTGTTCCTCCGTCGGTTTCTTTGTTTTTATATTTAACAGAAAAGTAACTCAAAATAAGTGATGAACCTATCTTAGTGAAATTTGTAGGAATTTTTAGATGTTGAAAGACACAGATGATTGAATATTTGTGATGATCGGTTTGTCCATTGGTGTATTCGCCTAATGTTTGTCAAAAAAATAACTAAAAAAATTAAGACGAATCTTCAAGAAATTCACAGATTCTGTTATCTCGGTCAAGAGGCACAAATGACCAGATTTTGGTACAGATAAAGAAGAAATTGTAGTTTGATGACCAATTTGACATTTTCGCTAACATTGCCTTGCTTGGTGGTGGTATGCGCTCTCAGAGTGCTCCAGTTATTTTAATATCAAACAAGCAGGCGAAATGTCTCTTCAATGATATAATCGCTACCATGATCATCAATTATGTATATGTAAATTGTTAACTATCATTTTTGACTGGCCTGCCCACTAAACATCGACAAAGACACGGAGGTCCTGCTATTTCCATGTTAAATTTCTAGTGGCTGTAACCAGGAAGCAAAGAGCGTATCGGGAACACTCACGAGAAACTAGCATCAAATGTGACGTCACAAAGACGTCACATTGACTACCGGCACCGCTTAGTAGACTATGAGTGTTTGAAACAATTTCACCAGAAAAATTATCGTCAATTTCAAATTTCATCTCTTTTGCGCATAAACAAATGAGAACATACTACTAACTGAACAATAAACAGTGATCAATAGCAAATTGTAGTGGAGGCTGGTGGAAACTATCACAGCACTATAGAGGCAAGATCTCGGCGTCATGGCGCCCTGATTTAAGATCTTCTTCGAAGTAAAGCCATAATTACACCTCATATTCAGTTCACAGTGCCCTTTACGAAGCATATTTAAACATATCATCGAATTTTTTTACTTGATTTATGAAATCTCCAGCAACTGGTGGCCAGCTACTTGAGTTGCACCCATACACAAAACACGGTAAAATGGTTGCCGTTATGTACAGAAAGTTTGAGCAATAACTGCTCCTGTGGTTTCTCTTGCGTCTAGAATATAACGCTGCTTATATTTTCGGTTAGGATTAAGAGCCGAACCCAAGAAGGCCTGACGTCCGACTCTCAAATAATTTGACTAGTCGGCGTGACGACATTGGGGCGACATGCGGTCACGGCTAAGTTTTATTTTAGTCCCAATGAGTCCGCCCGTTACACTGTTTGCTTCCAGGCCGTAACGATATTCTTCTGCTCTTTCTCTGAAAACTTTATTTCCCGAAACATACTGCCCATAATATTTAATAAAAATTAACTTGGAGAACCATATATACAGTAGGTAAGCTATAATTGAACTGAAATATACACAGGGGTCATTATTAGTATCATTCTGGTGTCTGAGTAAGATTAAAAATAAACAATGATGAAATGACAATGAAATACTTTGTATGGCTCAGCGCTGAGCGCTACTTTATTAACAAGGAATATAATAATTACCGACTCAAGTTGTGACACACTGACACCTTCACAAATTATCATATTCAAAGCAAAAAGTACACGGAGCTGTACAGAGAACTGCGACATAGAAACCTTTCGAAAATGATTAATGTAATTCCAGAAAAATCCCGTGGCACATTTCCAGAGGAAAGAGTAAGCCACGTCTCCAGAGTAAAGGGGCCGATGAATGAATAATTACCTAAGCGTGACCCATCTTTCAACCTCGTCGACAGGTGTTTATTAAAAATATACGAAATAATAAATGTGCTTTCCCTGTGCGACCGGTGCCGCCAACGTAAGGGCGTCGAACAAATGAGAGAGTTCCTGTCCTTTTATGGATAAAATTTCCCGAGGGATACACCTCGATGACCTTATTTCGGAGTTTGCTATTTAGAATGGAAAGCAGAGAGAGACTGTCGAAATTGTCCTTCGGCATGGAAGACACAGATTCTGTATACCGGTGTATCAAATTGATAATGCACTCAACTGTTGTTCTTGTGAAGTTTTCTGCATTTACATTTTGGTTTCTTATTGAAAAGTTGATAGTGAATTATTTGAGTATGTATGAAATTATACGGTGCTCAAAATACGTACATATAGTAGTTGCTTTTGTGGCATAACGTCAAAAATATACCTATTGTTCACGTATATATATTGTAGTACTTAATTCGACAGTGGTTGTTGGCTATTATTCTGCTCTCACATAGTAGTAGTAGTAGTAGCAGTAGTAGTAGTAGTGATAGTAGTAGTAGTAGTGGTAGTAGTAGTATAGACTTCTAGAAACAAGCTGGAGATCTTCAGGGTCTTGCTTCGACTCTAAGGAGAATCGCGATTTAGTTACATTTCGAGGGCTAGTATATCGAGTGCAGTAAAGCCTTAGGTATAATTTAAAGGCGTCACTTATCACCTCGCGTCTCACATCTACACACAGACAACTAGAGATGCACACACACTGGAAGTGATGAAACTTACTATGCCAGAGACTTTTAGTGCAGACTTCAGAAGGCCCCATACCTATATACAGTGCGTTACCTTTGATCATGCAAATGCAATTTTTTTTTACTTATTTTTCAAGATAAGCGTCAAGCATTTAAAATGAGAATAGTAAGTTAGTGCACAGGTATGTTGTAACTATAAAAACAATTAGAGAAAAAGAAAAGGGAACAATTTCCTACTTTTTGGCAACATTTGCTTGTAGCACGGGGTTCTGCTGTTACCTCAGATTATGCAACATCTCTCTCTAGTCAACATGGACAAGAAATGCGGTATAAAAAGTGAAGAAAAGATGAAAGTGGCTCCGTTATTGGCTTCTGGTAAGGCAACACTCGAAGCTTCCAAGGAAATGCAGCGTGATCACCGAAAAATTAAGGCTTATGCAATTGCAGGTAGTCAGTTTGGCTTAGTTAAGCTTTAAAGGTTTTTCCTGGTGGGTGGCAAAACCCGCACTCTTAACACTTGGTCCAAATAATGAAGTCCTGCTCTGGTAAGTCCTAAGCTCTGGACAATCAATCTTAAGTCTGGTTAATTTTCCCAAGTGTCAACAGGAAAACTCCGGATAGAGCCTCTGCGAGAAAATTGACAGCTCGGGATATGCGACATTTGAAGGTTTCTATCGCTAGAAAACAACGTTCTACAAGTAAGGTAATATTTGAAGACGCTGGAGCCCCATTACTAAGCAGAAAGACAAGATGTGAGGTTCTGCAGAGGCTAGGGAAAGTGAAAAAGGCAATTAAACGACATCTTCTAGCAAAAACTCATAAAGAAAATAGGGTCAAATGGGCTGAGGAGAACATGAAAACTGATTTCTCCAATGTCATATTTACTGACGAATTCAAAGCCACTTTTGACGGTCCAGATGGATGGGCGTCTGGATGGGTCCTCAATGGCCGACCTCAACAGACATGGCTTAAGCGTCAACAAGGTGGTGGAGGTATAATGTTTTGGGTCGGGATAGTACGTGACACCCTTATTGGTCCACGTGAAGTGGCAGAAGGAGTTAAACTGGATGCAGAAAGGTACTGCCAGTTTCTTGAAGCCAACTTGGTACCATGGCTTGATGAGCAGACTATCGCACGCAGATCCAAATTGGTATTTCAGCACGATAACGCTCCTTCACACCGAGCTCGGTACACTGCTAACTGGCTTGCGGATGGAGGATTCAAATCAAAAAGAATTATGACCTGGCAAGCGAATAGCCCCGATTTATATCCCATTGAGAACCTCTGGGCAATGATCAAAAGCAATGTCTATGAAGGTGGTCGGCAGTTTTCGAGCAAAGTGAGCCTGTGGAATGCAGTAAAAACAGCAGCAGATTCTATTCCACCATCTGAAATATCAAACCTGACAAAGTCTTTTGATAATAGCCTTAAAAAATAATGAAAAATGGACCGTGCCATGTTCAAAATTAACTTGATATGTTTACCACTACTGAACACATATTTGAGTGTTTATTGAATGGTTTTGGTTACAATTTCTTGGTTTTGGACGCTTAATAACAATATTCCTGTTCACTTGTATTTATTTCCTCTTCATGACGTTTTTGTTAGCTTGTTGCATAATCTGAGGTAATAGTAAAAAACTCGTAAATAAGCAAATTGTATGATAAACTTAACCAATGGCTAAATATTTATTTTACAAGTGCTGTTTATATTGGCAATATAGCCCTACATTTAGTTAATATTGATATTTCAAAGTTAGACACTCATCTTGAATAATTAAGTAAAAAAAATTCTATTTGCATAATCAAAGGTAATGCACTGTATTTGGGTCATATTAGGAGGGGAAAAGTAAGGAGTACCAAACTTTCAGTTTACTAGGTTGCATGACTTTACGGTCCTTTGCACGTGTACAAGAAAAGATAAAAGTTATTGTTCCTAAATTGTAGAGCGAAATTTCACGGGTTCTGCATTTTTCATTTCAAGAGGCGTTGCTTTGCAGCAGCCAAGGCGTCCCACAATAAAGACTCTCCCACCGATGATCAATGCCAGCAATTTGTCTGGCGACTGGTCCCAAATTTATTGCTTCTGGCCGTCGTGGTGACAACGGTGGTGAAACTTCATCTATTGCAAGCCACTGAAAAGTATGAAATATCCTTCAGCCACAAGTTTTCCTCGTGAATGCACGTGCAAAAAACTTTGTATGCCTCGTGAGAGTAGAAAATAATTCTTCAGTCGCAAGTTTCATTGCTGAAGGCCAACGCTTAGAAAATTTTATGCCTGCAGGAAGTATATGAAAGCATTCAACCGCAGTTATTCTTCGTCGGCAGAAATACTGAAAAATCATTTTAAATATAGGGAAAATACTTCATCCACATGTTTCCTTCTTGGGTAAAAAAAGCTTTACATGCTTCAGGAAAGTAGGGAAATGTTTAGCTGAGAAGTTTTCTTCCGAGTGAAAAAGTTACAAAACAGTCTCATACAGATATACTCAATACTTCAAGAAAATAGGGAAACATTAATTCTTCAGTCACAAGTTTGCCTTGAGGAGGCAAACGGTATTTTTTCGTAAATCTTATATACAAATGTGACTTTTCTAAAGTGCAGGCTCGTAAGTTTAATGGTGCCGACTCTTAGAGGTGATGGAAATGTCTGGAGGGGGCGGTGAGCCAAAAGAGGACAGGGAGAGGGGAGACGACGAGGTGATTTTAAGAGAAGTTAACTAGAAGCCCAAGAAATCGTTTAGTCTACGTTCTAATTTTTTAACCTTTATTTAGTGTTATAGTAGACCGCCAATGCACAATGAAAACTAGGAACAGTTCATTAATGAATTTCACGTTCATTTGGTGCACGGTTTCAATAGCACATCTTAACTACATTCCACACTGTTCATAAATTGCACTGATATATTTTACAATTTCTTTATCAAGTCTATAGTAATTTGGTCAATGATTCTTACCAATAACAGAATATCAACATATGAAATTGATTATGCTTAGGTTTATTAATATAAATCATGCATCTATAAACTCTACGGTATTTTGTTGTCTATATTTATAAGTGTCAGATTATCAAAGTTCAAAGTTTACTATCCGTGGCCCTTACAGGTGCATATTTTATGGCTACCAATATGCATTAAAATATTCACTCTTACAGAGGCATATAGATGATTAGGTTGTGTATTGTAAGTGCAGAGATTGTCAAGTTGAATGTATAAAACTTTCACATTATTATCATTATTATAACTTCACGGATCGGGCTACCATGGACAGGTAGTACAACGCAAATGAAGCATTATGCAACATCGGGAAACTCGAAACGCTGCTAAAGAAAATCCCACAAAAAGGCCATTAACAGCGGGCTTAAAGACCTGCAGGCCAACACGACGGAAAGCCGATGCCCGCAATAAATTTCAAAACTTAACAGACCAGGGCTCTATGCACCGAATGATTTGACTAGTTCGGCATCTAACACTCTCCAACGTGAAAAAGTGAGCGTCAACTGCAGCACGTGTAATTCTCCTAAAGACCTCGGGGCAAGAGCAATGGAAACTTCTGTTATCGCCCTTTTGCACATGGGCATGATAATGCTTATCGCTTTCCAGCAATTTTCATAATAATTCATATTTTGTTATAATTAATTTTGTTCACATGCAGTTTTCCTCTGCAGTAATGATAATTATCAGGATTGTTGGTTCCATAAGCATAGTGATCATCATTTTTGTGGCCTATTTAAGCTGTGATTGCTCGTAATTCTAACATTTTAAAGTTGCATGCATCAAAATTTAATGTAGCCACTTCGAAGAGATTGTATAGGTATTGACAGATGCATGCCCAAAGGTCACATGAGTACAGAAAGGATATGAATTTTTCTTTATCGATCGCTTTGCAGAAAGTAAGATCTATATATAGAGACTTCACTTCAGTCCTCAGTTATAGTTTTTTTTAGAAACCAGGAGGGAAAACATATTATCTTTCAACTCTACATCTATGGGAAAATGAAGGTGCATTTGCAGAAGTCGTGTGTGGGATAAAAGTATTTCTTAATTTCTCATTCGGGTAACTAGAAAAAGTACAAAACTCTGCTATGACTGGGGTCTCCAGTAACGAAACAGTAATCATATAATTACAGAAAAAATATATTTATAATTGCTTGATTATAGAAGTGCATGTACTTGCGGGTTTATATATATTATGTCTATCTAGCATCCCATCCATTCCAGTTGGAGTCGCCATCAAGATAATATTTCTTGCTTTTTCTTCGCTTTGAAGCCTTGTATTTTTGGAATGAAGATCCTTTGAGCGTGACGTAGAATAAACAGAATGCATAAATAAACTAGAGAAGTACCTTCTATGAGAAGGCATACTTCCACCATGCAAAGCAATGCCAACGAATAAATACAAACAGTTATGAAACAACGATGTCCCTTTAATCGTCACCAAATTTTGGTCATTAGTGCCCCATAACTGTTCCAACAGGTCCTGTAATTTTTCTGGACTTTTGAATATTATTCTGACACACAATAAGCCACACACACGCATAATCAAGCACACAAACGTTAAAACGGATCATTCAATTTGACCAGTTATATCTTTTAACATTTCTATGAGTTCCTGCAAATTTGGTGAAAATTTGTTCGTCGCATTATAAGCTATGTCATTGATTTATTTTGAACAAACATAAAGAGACAAATGGACTAGCCTATCATCAGAAAGTATTTGCCATTTGCTCCTCGTAACTGTCCTAAAATTATTGTAAATTTTATAACATCCGTCCATAACTTTTGAGCTATGCTATCAAGAGAAAACAGATAAACAAACAAATGAACAAACAAATAAACGGTACAACGGATCTTCACTAATAGTTACACTTCTCTTCCTGCTAACATATTTAACATTAGTTGCTAATTTCATCGAGATTCCTTCATAACTTTATCAGTTATCTTGATGGCAGACAAACAAACAGACCAGAAGACTAGTAGACGAACAAGCGAACAGAATCACAACCTTTCTGGCGCATTTAATAACTTTACAGGCAAACGGATAAACAGATATCGACCTTTATTATGACATTTTATATGAGTTGATAAATTTCAAAAAAGAAGAGCAAAACTTCATTCCCAATAAATTTCGCTATTTTCACAGATGTTTATAATGCCGATGCCACACGCTAGTCAAAAGAACGAGTATCGTCATCATTTCGACAGAACGTTATGTTAAACTTTTCTAAACACAGCTTTGAGATTGTCAAGAAATGGTGTAAAATGTTTACCGTCAGTTCAGTTTACTCCACAACTGCCGTTAGTTAACTTTCGGACATATCTTTATATCTGGAAGGATTTATAACTCGAATTTGTTCGCAAGCGTGTGTTACTTAAATGAGCATATCAATACATTTGGACGAAGAGATGACGACACTCGTTTTTTTGACTAGCGTGTGTCATCGGCATTAGAATCGCATGTGTGTTCTTTTTCTACAGAGCAGTTATTGAGCTTCTCATAATACAATATAAAAATTTATTATAAAATATAGAATGAGCACAGAAGAGAACCCTGGACTTTGACTTTTAATACTAAGGATTCAGTAATTATTTATCTGCTATTTTTAACACTGGTACGCTACGTGTGCCATAAATTTAAAAACTGTCAACATAATTTATGCGTAACTTATGCAGTGCTGCTTGAAATACAAAACAGCACTTATGAACAAATTAGTTACCAAGTTATTAACATCCAAAGTCCTATTTTACATATATATATGCATACACTAATTTATTTACAGTAAGCTTGCTTTGCTCTAACTATAATTTTTTTCAGGTAAATATTTCTTGCAAAAACTCGGTATCTCTAATGAATCTAGTCTAAAATAATTTTTTCATGCAACATCATACAATAATTAATTTGCTCCATGAATTTCCAATAGGCTTTCATTGCTTGCAAACAGCATTTTATGTGAATAACTGGCGTCCATGTTGATGTCTTTTTTAGAGACGAGTGCAAGCAGTTTAGCTGAAAACAGAGTCTTTCTATTAGAATAGAGCATTAAATATTCACGTGCCGCTAAAGACTGAATTTACCTTCACTCGAACTATTTCAATTTTTCCTATAGCATAACGTAGTGCAGTGATAAATATTCTGTCGCTTGACTGATTGAAGATTTTGCATTTATATGTATGACAATACGCTGTGTTCCTTTGTTATTTTCTACATTGTTTTCTTCTTTTGTCCATTGCTCGTATCACTGATGTGGTTGAAGTGTACGCAGTTGATATTGGTGTGCATGCAATTTTGAAACTTTTTAAACTCGTGGATAATTATTACTCTAGTTTGAAAATATAATTTAGGAAACTAGAGTCCATTATCTTATTTCAACAGCATGAATTTCCCTTCCATGAAAAAGCACGGAAAGTTTGCTGTGCAATATGGGTACGTGACGGACAGAAAGAACCTCTGCTTGCACTGCTCGTTCCTTTCCTTTTGTCCTGTTCGAGTACTTGTGGACTGGATACTGTAGCCTCCACTCTCCTACTAATCTCGATTTTTGGTTCTAAATGCGAGTCTCTTAAGATGTCGCTCAGATGATTATACGGTAACGGTTAGACAAAGTAATACTCTGAGTATGCTACAGACACTTTAAATATACATGGTGAAGACGTGTATGCGAGCTGCTCATCCTCGCATCAAGTTGTGCGTCCGATTGTGTAATGTTGTCCCAGAATAACAGGTTCTGCTCTCGACTCTCCGGCAGCTCATAGCCTCTGCGTATAGGAAGACACACAGTATAGGGGCAATGTGCAACTCTATACAGATATAGTAGTAGTAGTAGTGGGTGCAAGGAGGTTTACTACAGCTCCTTGGTGGGGTGGGTTACTAGTGTTTCAGGCTGGTACAGATATAAATGTGATTATAAATACATATACCTATTTATAAAAAGATTGGAGGACTCCCAGGCTGACACTCTTACCTACAAAAATATACCTATTTATATTTAATTCTGATTGTCCCTCTCTTAGTTAGTTACTTAGTTATTATGACCGTGACGCTTTCATCAGTATTAGATAGGGGGAAAATTACGGCTTCCTTGAGGTGTCTTGGATACCAGCTTCCAACTAGGAAGAGATCAATGGGAGGAGAAGTCAAGTTCAAAGTTGAGCTACTACTGCTCGCAGGACTTAGGTGGAAGATTCACTGCCTGACTAGGAACATTTTCAACCTTCGTATGCATGATACGGGTCCGAGGGCATCATAATTGAGGAAAAACTCCTTAGTTCAGTAGAATTTTCACAGGTTCCTTTAGTAGACTAGTAGATAGGAGAAAATTAAGATGTAGTGAATCTGAGATACCACTAAAGAGCATTGCTTTTGTTGGGTGGAATTTTCACAGGTTCCAGCTAGTATTAATTTATCGGTCACGTGACTCTAGAACAATAAGTCACTCAAGCAACGGTGTCAGCAATATAGCTAAGCTAGATATTTTTAACATTTCCTGCACGTGCCATTCAAAGTTCATTGTTGAAGGAAAATCCTACCTGTCTTTCAGTTCTTTCTGTCTCTATATTTTGATTGCTCCAATGTTGCTGACGAAGCCCTTTGAAAAGCTGTCCGAAAGCGACACCTGGTGGCAGTTTTGTTAATTGGTGGCAGCACAATGCTTTGTGCCTTTCTATTGACAATTTTCGGGAGATATGATCGGCCAATTTATTGAAGAGAATTTACTGTATCCTGGATACGCTGACCCAGTTGCGACTAGTGGAAAAATCTTCCCTTTATTATGCCGGGCCACACATTGCATTCGGACGCATAATTTATTGATGCGACGATGTACAGCTTGCACTGGGCTACTGTGTCTATGTTACCGACCCCTTAACTTTATATTGCAAGATCGCCGTACCAGCTGCACAGCTTCGTATCATGTCGTACCTGCGACAGCGTATAGTGTAGCGTCGGCTTAAGAGCGAAATACAAAGTTACTGGCTGTAGAGGGAAATAACGCTGTAATTGGTAGTACAATCCATCTAAAAATCATAAGTATTCATTTGATGTCAGTCTGTAAAAAACGGCATCGGATAATCTCGGTTAGTCGCCGAAGACTTTACGAGTGGGATGGGGTGCTGAAAAGTTCATGGCTGTAAAGGTAGAGCATTACAGGACCACACTATGTAACCTTACGCTCAACTTATGAATGGACATTTCACCTCGCACGTCATTCAATTTCAGTATGTTGTTCCTGTCAAGTCCGTACCAAGGATAGCCTAATTTTCCCCGGTCTAATGCTGCAAGCGTAGCCGTTGCACTAAGGAAGGAACGTAGGAAGAAACGAAAAGAATTGTTATAGGATAACGCCTTTCAGTAGTTCTTCGATTTTACTACATTTTGTTATTCCTCACGCCTATACCTGTATTTAAACTTTTGTTTTCTTTCAATTTAAATTAAATGCCAATAGTAAGCTGTAGAAAAATGCATTTTTATTTCAAAATTATTTTTTACCGTGGATTAGCTTCGTGATATTAATGAGCGAAAAAAAGAATTCTTGCAGAAACACTAAGTATGCAGCAGAGGACAATGTCAACAACAAGAGTGTACAAGTTATAACTGCAACTTTAGCACAAAATGACCACCCTCAACAACAATAGACTAGATTCTGAGCGGACAAGCAGCAGCTGAAAGCCTTTGGACACACAACGTAGACGTAAAGCCGTTGACAACACAGCAACTGTTTTCGCAATGCTACAGCGAGCTATCAATAAAAAATGCAACAATTACGTTTGGTCATTTTTCTATAATAAATTTACTCAAAAATATAAAATATTTTACGGTCCTTTGGCTAAATGAAACAAAGTGGAAAAGCAAAAAAAAAAAAACTTTGTTAAGTTTGTAAAAGGAAAGTACGTTAAATACTAAATTATGGTATTTATAATGCAAGAATATGTTTAAAAACTTATACATTTATTTAATAAGCATTAAAATAAGACATCTACGCTGTATTTATTTATTTCATAATTTAAGGTTTTACTTAGACCCTTTCTTTCAGGATATTTTAGGGCCTTTCAATCTAGGGAAATATTATGAACGAAAATAAAAATGATTCTATTAAGAATCTACTAAGATGATAGCTTTGTCGACATTTAAGGGTCCTTACCGTAAAAGAAAACAGTGTGAAAAATAAGCGTGTGTTGGAATTTCCCTTCGTTGCGTCACTTCATTAGCTGCGCTCTGTTTGATCTCAAAATTTTCGGTGTAATTTTGGACGAGGCAAAATACGGGATTAGCACTAAGTGAATTAGGTGGCACTCCACCTTATTAAAACTGGAGCTTTTTCTTGGAAAAAAGCTCTTTCATATTAACCAAGGCGCGCAGTGAGCGTAAAAGGGTATCTTGGAGTATTGAGGTCAGTGCCTTCCCATGAAGCTTTTGATGTAGCAAACTTATGCAAGCATCTAGCTACGTAAGAAGAAAAAAATAGTTAAGTATTACAACACAACCCCCTTGGTAGAAAGGTCTGCTCTAGATA
>LQNS02276498.1:14013335-14038944 GCA_001587735.2 Parhyale hawaiensis
CTTGGTAGAAATAAAATTCATTATTCAGAAGAAGTATTATTTTATGCGAAATACATATATATGCATAGATAACGCGTCAAGTCAGGTATTTGATTTGGGGACCTACAGATCACCACGTCGCCACTCTACCACTAGGCCACCACAACATAAAAGCAGCGCAAGCACGCGAGGCGTTGCCCGCAGCATCATGGCGAAGATATTAAGACAAAGCCGCAAGTACATAGGAGGGGGCTCTTCCGTCTACCCTGAATAAACAATAATCTGAGCAATCATACAGTTATTTGTCCCGTCAACACCTACCATTATATAAATATATAAATACACGTTGATCTTCCTCATAGTGCTTTGATGAGAGCATCAGGCAATACACTGGATGGTAGTAAGTAAAGAAAGAGATTCAATCTGAACAGAACGTGACATTTTTAATTGACGTGAATTGCCTCCAAAACCATCATACCAAGGATAAAGTTCCCGAAACAATATAGCATAACTCTCCCTTGACAGAGAGGCACGATGACGTCATTCTTTCACCCGCAGCACTGAGAAGAACAATCCATGGGAGCTCTTTACCGGATTCGGTAAGAAACATAGTGAACTCATTAGGAACGAAGATAGCAGGTAAGTTAAATGTGGGGCATAAATGCAATGGACTTAGTTTAGAAGTTGGTTTCTACCTGAGAAGATTGCTGCATACGCGAGTGAAAATTGCGGAACGTTTCATGTTTTTGGAACTTTAGTTTCTGTGACCGTGACTACAGCTTAATGTGACTGAACATGGCTTTAAGACTGAACGTTGTGCGAAGTTAAGAGATACAGGTTTTTGAAACTGTGCATTTGGTATTTTCTATCGCGGAGAAACCGCCGTGGAATTTGAGATTTCAAACAGATTTTTCAACAGAGTATTACTGGGCAAGCCAAATCCTTCTTCGCGGCAACATGATCAGAAGTGTAGAATATAACGTCTTGGTGTTTCGATTTTCGTGCATAGTGGGCTGATAGTCTGCGAATTCCATTTTCTCCTTAGCATGTAACTTTGAAGATTCCTTTAATTAGCATTAAATTTTATATCAGCTCTCTTGTTGAAATATATGTGTCTTTGCATAAATTTATCTGATTAATTTGACATTAATAAAGTTAAGAAAATAGGATCAGTAATGCGACTCCAACTTGAGTAACAGACAACATAATTTTTTTCCTTCTTCGTAGCAAATGAGGATGAAAAGTAGCTCAAAGATTTAAATCCTAATCGTTCTATAAATGAACTCTTAATCATTTCTTAGGAATATGCAAGTGCTGTGTACATAGTTTCTGCACGCAGTTTCAAACCAAACACTGTTGTTGGGATTCACTGGACATGATTTTTTTTCCTGTACGCTTTTCATATAGCGTGGGAGAGCAATTAACCTAATACATGTGCTACTCTCGAACGAGCACACTTTTGGTTTGCTAACCAATTAACATTAAGCATATTTTTGCAGGCTGTTGTAGCAACGCGGAAGCGAGAGCTGTCTTGACGACGAACCCCAATGGATTGAAATACCTAAAAAGTTTTTTTCTGAAATAAAAAAAAACACTGCCTTGCCGTATCCAGGATACAGTGAGCACAGAGCTTTTCCACTTTAGGGATGAATTGAATTAGCAAATTGAAGCATTAATATTCTAATATCTCCGAGCCCCTCTCAGTTTGATTCCCTAACAAAAATAGCGAAGACTGTGTGCACGGTAACATCCATTAAAACAGCAAACAAGTTTGATAAGCACATAGAGATCATTATTTCGTGGGAATGGAATGCATGTTTCATAGTAGCAAATCTTATCACAAATCTCATTAACATGAGAACTGTTGATTTACCGCTTTCTGCCAACTTTCATCTTATTTAGCAACTCTTCTCCCAGGTCGAAGTAAACTACAGACATAAACATTTCAATGAAAGCCTCTGAGAAGACTTCAGAATATAATTACGGGAAGCTAGTTTCACTTTCCGCCCCCATTTCATCTTAAGTGCTACACGTGCAATTAGTTTAACAGTTGTTCGTGATAATACATATGGCAGGATGGGGAAAATACAATATGTAATCTTCAAAATAATTCACAGAGGATTCACAACTCTAAGTAATCCTTTGTATTACCTAATCCTCCAAATCTCACTTTATTTACCGTGTACTTGTAAGTAGTTGTTCGACGGTTCATGGTGATGCAGTTATCAGCATAAGGACGAAACGTATATAGCAGCATTGAAAGCATTGTCAAAGGACTCATGATTACAGAAAATCCTCCTCTTTAATCCACCACCTCTCACTCTATTTACTATACGCGCAGGTAATATAGCGAAGGCTTATGCGTGCATTAAAACAATGGGGAGCGCTGGTGGCACAAATCCGTGCAAAAATAGAAGTTCATTTCTCCATTAATTCCTAATGCAATTCTCGAGCCAAAGGGGAAGCCCCCAGCCAGGCAGTTAATATGAATGAGCTTTTGCTGCACTCTTTACCTGTGCACCAACCTTTGCACTTGTGAGGTAAAATTCGCTTTTAGGCGTTTTTTTATCTACCGAGGTCACTGGTCTCTTAACACGGGGGTGCGGCGTTTGTTTACGGACGACTGACTGGCAGATGTACTTTACTTAGTGGACTACCAGTTGCAGTTCTTGTGCGTAGTAAATATACTAGAAACTAGTTGTACTTTCCTTCTACTACCAATGCTCTGATTGCGTATAATTATTATTATTATTAAGTTACACTAGACTGGCGACGTGGCAACTGAGAAACTCCATGGGGTTGGCAGACCACCACGCAACCAGCCCAGCGAGCGAAGATAAAAAAAGAAACGAAAAGGAAAAATGAGAAGATCCGAGATAACAGAATAGCTCTGGGTACAGATTGTTTAAAGCTACAAATACTGGCACCAGCAAAGACAGAGCCATCAAGACCAGTCTACACATCCAATCATGATGGAAAAACCGAACGAGAATACTGGCCCGTACGGCATCGTAACGGTTCCAAGGCAAACTCATGAAGAGCACGAGTACGCCGAGTATACATCGCCGGAACAAATGGCTCCGGAAGAAAATCCGACAGTGGACCACACCAACTCCGCGACGATGCGCCAGATCACAAGGCACAACACCATCCAGCATGCACGCACATCGATGAACCACTTTGAAGTAGAATTAGAGCAGTCTATGGAAGCAGTATACTCGAACCTGGCTAAAACTATCTACCAGAATGGACATTAAACTACTAGAGTAGCCTCAGTACAGTACATTTCTTGTGCCGTGACCACCTGATACATCACACGCTCAACATTTGAGCGAACGTACAACTCACACATCGTCCCAGGCGCACAAGAAATATCGGTAGCTTAGATACCCACGGAGAGTACTCAAGTTACTTCTAATATTTCTGTGTCATGTCCCATCTGCTGTCACATCGAACGGTATGTTCAAGCGTAGGTTTCTCGTCTGTGACCCAATCACTAATCAGCTGCTAAGCTATCCAAGCAAAGAATATTGAGTTGACGTCTTTTAATGCTATCTGTTATAAAGTTAAGGCCTATCTAACTAAACTTGGTTCGAGTTAGTTGTTTGTTTTACATTCTTTTGAGAAATATATCTTACATTTCGCTGTTACGTGCAGTGTGGAGATAACTCGCTGTTGGTGTTACGTTTGGTCACAAGTGAAGACTTAACGCTTGGGTGTAGTAGAGCAACCTCTACACCTGTGTCGGCGCATGGATACTAAAGTAAGATGCTACATGCGCTCTATACCGCGCTATTTGCTTTATTGAAGTAAAGAATCCGTGGTTTGTGGCACACTTTAGCTCATGGCATGCAGATTTGCAGAGAGTCTAGTATTGAACCGTGCTGGCAGCACCATACTGCTTCTACAGCTGCTACAACTGCGTGACTTGGAAATAACCATATTGCAAACAAACTGCAACACAGTCAGCAAGTTGACATGAGTGTGAAAATGGCAAGCAGAGTACCGGCATTCATCGCTAGGAATTTCGAATAGAAGTCCAAGGACATCATCATTCCCTTGTACGAGGCCTTAGTGCGGTCACACTTAGAATTTGTTGTTCAATTCTTGTCGCCACATCTGAGCAAGAACATCGATAACATGGAAAGAGTCCAACGCAGAGCAAAGAAATTGATACCTCAGCTGCAAAACAAGCCGTATGAATGTCGCCGAAGGGAACTGGGTCTGATCTCTCTCGAGCAGAGACAACTCAGGGGGCAACTAATAGAAACATTCAAGTATTCGAATGGCTTCAAAGACGTGCCTACAACAGTGCTTTTTGAAAGAGAAGGTAATAATCAACTGCGAAACAACGGTCAAAAGCTCAAGTATGAAGCTCGAAGAACAATTGTGAGTCAGCAATTCTTTCCGTATTTCAGTGAACATTTAGAATAGACTCCCTTCCGCTTTTGTCGGTGAGGAGACAGTCGACGCGTTTTACATCGTCTTGATAAACATTGGGAGAGGCATCCTCCATAGCTAAGAACTCCTCCTCCAGGAGTCGCGGACTCTTAGCGGCCAAAGCTTCCGAGGCCACTTTAATTAAGCTTCTTCTCTCTTCTGCTCTGCACGACACAGATAGACGTCTCTAGCTCCGCATATTAGTAGCTATTGATCTTGCTTGCGTGCATGCGTGATCGTCTCTTGGACTGAGATTCTTCCCCCTTTTTTCTCCCCCTTCTTCTTCAGTCTTCAAAGTCCTACTGACATAATGGCAATAGTTCATAGAGGGCAGAGGTGTAAGTGTCGGTGTCTCTTTGGGAATGGGCCCATGGATCGTCTGCTGCCGCCTATCTAATCTAATCTATCAAGCCCACTGCAGACTATAGTCTTAACTATGGCCCTTAAAGGTCCTAAAAATGAAAGTCTCAACTGATGTCTTGCCTCGGTATTGCAAGTCCCGACCATGCACACAAGAGAGAGCAACGCATGGCCGAACTACGCAACAGGTTAACTTACGCGCAGGTAGCGTGTAAAACCCCGCCCATCCCTTTTCAGCTGTGACGTCAGGTGGAGAGATAGGTAGCAAACATTGTTAATTAGTTCATACTGTTACATGTTTAATAAATACGATGAGCGTAGCCTTCCATCAAAAAAAAAAAGAAGGGTAATCATTTCTGCACGATCACAGCTGTTAACCGTGCCATGCAAATATCCGTTTTCTAGAATTAAGGCAATAAAATTTCAACCAAATACTTTGTAAGACGACGAAATCAATTAAAACAACATAGCTACGGCCTCCCAAGTATTCATATGGCTTATTTTGTATTCATTATATATAACTTTTCATACTACAGTAAAGTCCCACATAACGCGATTCACAAAGCGCAATATACTCACTACGCGCAAGAAAATTGAGTTTGAGGAATTCACACAACGCGATTCATTCAGCGCGAATTGTTCAATAAAATTTATAGTCTCTCGTTAATGTTTCTACCATAGTGGTGTAAAGAAAACGCCATTTCTGTGGCAATTAAAATAATTTTACATTTAATGATAAATTGAAGATACTATTTTACACTCAATGATACCCCAATTTATATACGAATAGGTCATTACATTGTGTTTGCATATTCTGTAATACATTTTAAATTTAGCAGAATATATTTTCAAATTTATATATTGCTTGCACTCGGATAGTCCCTAAAAAACTTTGCATGAAATACTGTTTGAAGTGAGCAGTCAAAGCAGACTGTTTTAGAATACTTTATTTTATCCCTAAAATTACGTTTTCTATGAATTTCAGGATGACTATAAAAACAGTTTTAGATCGCGTTATGTGGATAACCGTATAGCGCGATTACTAACAGACACGCTATGTGGGACTTTACTGTAGTGCCCTCCGCCATGAAAAATTACCGCTGAATATTATGGTTTCCAGTAAGTAAAACTAAAGCTGCATGCGTATTAACGGTGGAGTATTAAACGCTCTAGAAGTAATTGTAAGTCCAAATTTATAAACTATACTTATGAAGTTTGTATATAAAGAGCTTTTCTCATCAAAATATTATAAATTGTCAAACGAAGGAGTGTTTTTTTTACTAGCTCTAGCTTCATATATCAGTCGTTCAAAGGAGCTTTTTCAAGTAATTATACAGTTCCCATCGATATACCATTTTCTTTCCAGCTTCATAAGAAAACCGTAATTATGAGATCAACTTGGCTAGAGAATCGTTCAAAGTTTACCGAGAAAAATTTAGTTTCAAGTTTTATGACTTCTTTAACAGAAATTAGAGTTGTTTGTGGTTACCTGAAAAAAAAAAAAAAAAAAAATTGGAGGGTAAGCTCAATTACTCGCTATTTCTACTTAGTAATTTATTATTTTATTGGGCAAAAAAATGTTTGAAGCGCCGTAGATGTTACCGGTGAGAGCGAAATCTTAGTATACTCTTTTGCTGCTAAAACTTACTTTTTTCGCTACTCTAGAGCTTTAGGAAAAAGAAGAAAGTTTACCAAGTTCTTTTTACCGTGTTCAGAATAGCCAAACATCAATAATCAGCCCATGGTACCAAAAATAATGGTATAAATTAATTGGGAATACTATTGATACTTACACAAAACCGACGATCTTCGCTAAACCTGACGTCATACAAGGAGATGCGCAGAACCGTCTCAAAATGGTCAAGCGATGAGTTAACCTGTTACGTAGTTCAGCCATGGAGCAACGCATCAGCTGATCCTGAAGCTTAATCCCAAATAAATTGAACTTTTTAAAAAAGAACTGCCCCAGAAGCAATGTTATTAATAATAGAGACATAATAAAGAGAATAGTGCATCGAAGTCACTATTGCAATAATTGTGGTACATTAGCAAAGAATATTCAGTAATAGAGAACGAGAAACCACGTGATCTCGACAGTTGCCAAGAATCGCCACACAAGTTGTAATGCGATGACCCAATTAAATTCTGTATACTTCAGGAGCAAATGTTTAAATAGTGATTAAAATACGTGTGTCACATAGTAATTAAGTTCGTTCCTAGTTGTAAGGGATTTTGTGCGTGAAACTATTAATATTAGAAAAAATGCGCGAAATATGGTCAGCCCTAAGACTTGCGTTTCTTCGACACAAATAGAACATGCTGGATCGGTGTTCTGCGACCGATGCCTCTCGAAGTCACTGTCATATATGCCGAGTTTTCTTTCATATGCAGCGAAAACACAGGATGTCCTGCTGAAAGGACTGTCGCCTGCAGCAGGCCTTACGACTACTAATATTATTGCTATTACTACTACTGCTGCTACTATTACTAGCACGACTATTAGGACTGCCTCCACCATGACTACTACTTATAATCTACGAAAATGACATTATTTATATCTGTCCCAACTTCAGTGCATGAAAACAAGATATGCCAAAAGATTTTGACTTCTTTTTAGCACTGGTTGAAACTCATTAATGGTAACGGTAAATGAAACGGCAATTTCATTTGTAGTTGTACCCCCAATGGCAATAGTAGTCGCAGTGGCTGTGGTAACAGTAATGGTAATTATAGTGGTAACTGTAATAAGGGTACAATAATAAACCTAGTCTTTCATCGTCAAGGTCTTGTCAATAACTTCTGTCAGCTTTGACTATGTAAAATTTACCACGAAGAAACTACATAAGGTACACAAAGGTTGTCACAGTTGATGAAACTCTGCATATGGCCTTCTCTGACAATCAATCATTCTTATCCAAATTTAATTTGTAGCAGTAAAAGAGAGCTGGACAATACGCCTCACTCAGGAGAAGCACCTGTCATATACCGACAGGTCGACACCAAACCTGACGCAACAGTTGACCGAGCGCGTAAACATATGCCGTGCTCGTCTCCGTCGCTGCCTTCAAGTACTTATGTCATAAACTGCGATATCCAGTGTGATGAAGTCGTCATCGTCTGACGTAAAGGGTTAAGTAGGGATGGAAAGCGAAGCTAAACTTCATGACCAAGGGGAAAAAACTCTATGCCTGATGATAAAAATTACGTATGCTTGATTCAGGTTCTCTCATCTTTTATATTGTGGGAGACTCCTGGCGTAGGAATTAAGCCATTATCTTTGTATGACTGCATAATAACAATAATAAAATCAATTAAATAGGAAGTTTATTAATTAAAGGCAGCGCCTCACCTCTCTCTCTCCATTACTGCCAGCGATGTTAATTAACGTACTTCCGCCTGTAACTTTATAACTTTTGTTTGATGCAATTTTTATGAAGCAGCGTGCTTTAAGTAATTTGCAAGATCTTGGTATTATATCGCGATCCATTTACGCTTTTGAAATGTGTTTATTTATGCTGTCATATCGTTTGCTCGTTCTTACTTCAATTTCTTCGCATTTTCCTGTTCGTGAAATGACCTTGGAATGAGGTCGGTACAATGTTGGAATATTAGGTGAATGTCGGAGCCTTGTTAACCGACCTTGGGTCACTGCTTTACCAATATGTGCTAAGAAAAAGGGTACTTATATGTTCAGTGTCAACAATGTTGAGTCAAATAGTGGTCATTTTGTGATGCCATTTCTTGTGGTTTTAGGCCTTTCAGGAAGTCTCGCAGCCGTAAGAAATTTATTTACTTGTTTGCCCGGGTCTTTTACGTAGCTGACGAACCACATTTCTCATGTCTCTATCAGTAACAGTCCTTGAATGCCCAGCATCTGATCGATTTTTTTCCGTGGTGACGGGTTCTTCGAGAATCTTGTCACTGTGTCAATATGGCGTCATATATTTCGGCCAATGATATCAGGGGAGGTGCCTTTAGCAGTTTCTTTTATGATAATTTCCTTTTCCTCGTTAGTTAGAGCTTTACCCCATCATATTTTAGCAGAATATACAAGAAGCTATTATTGTCTTTCACCTCAAAAAGAGAAAAAAACAAAATGCAAAGAGTCGTCAATCAGGAGACACAGCAAAATGTAAACAAACTCAACAGTGTTGCCATAGGACGTCACGATTTCCCTACAAGTATAATGAAAATTTGATCTTGCGAAAATGAGATACGGTCAATTTTGTGCTAAAGCTATTATTTCCGTTCCAAGTGAAGGTATCAGGAAATTCGATAATTAGCGATTTCTTCTTTAAAATGACGACGTGCTGAATTAGCGATAAATGAATACTCATATATCAAAGAAGAATGCAAACACTATGATAAAAACTTATCTTATTTCTATAATTGCCACCCGTGACTGAAGCCCGTTAAATTTTACAAAGAAGCCTGTTCACTAACAATAAAGTCGTAGTTTTTTGTTTAAGCCAAATTGTATTGTCTTAGAGATCCTAAGAATAATCCACGATGCTGAATCAAAATATTAACATTAATGTGCTACTCTTCTATTTTCGTGTAGGTAGGATAACCAATTTCTTTGTAAGTTGAACAATCACCAACAATGTAGTCCTAGATGGAAAAACAACATTTCTTATATCCACTTTCCGAAAATGAACAGTGGGGCAATGTTGAAATCCAATCTTGGCCCGACCTGAAGCCGAAGTTCAATTCTATTTGGGGTGCCAACTACTTTTAATATCAAACTACCACAGAATCATGGTGTTACTAAATTTCAAACATCTAAAGAAACTTTACATCTAGACTATCGATAAACGATATTGAACTATTTTCTTCAGATCTAGATATGGAGCATGTTGACTAGCTTCGTGTGCTACACATAACATTTAATGGAGTGCTACATTACTGTATATGTATGCCAATAGGCTGCTTCTAGGGCAAAATCCATGAAAATACCACCAGAGAATTAAAGAAATGGCTAAATTTCAAGCATTTTTACAATCATTATTGCTCAAACAAGGAGTTGTCAAGAATTAAGTTCCAAAAAATTCTGTGCCAAATTAATTTTTCAGCTACATTTCATCGCAAGCATAATAACCCTTGATAAACTAACCTAGAATTACGGTACGCTTCATTTGAAGCAGCTTATATCGCACCCGTAAAAGCTGTCAGCAAATTCCCACAGACTTAGGGCGAGTAAGATCAAAAAAGCATAATTTTCTGTGGCAAGAGACGGAAATTTCCAACAAGATTAGGGCAAAATTACGGAAATCTCCCATAGTTCCCACAACACAAAGTATTACAACAAAGCTGGCTAATAACTCAGGTCGCTGGTGCCAGAAAGTGGCCAATGAAGATAATAAGTTACGACGGAGTTGCTTCAACTTCCGTCGCCTTATGACGTCCGATTTTTTGGCTGCTGCTAGAAAGGAGGAGCGACAGAAAACACAAGGCGTTGTCAGGCCGGAGACGAGGGTACCGCCGCCACAATGTGAGATGGATGAGTTTAATATCAAGATCTTCTTGTTTGACTCGCTTTGCAACCTGGTCAAGATGTTTGATCTAGTGTATAGTATTTTTTGAGTGATTGTGTGCATGTTCGTGTTTGTGACTAGGTGTGTATGTGCGTGTTTTAGCGTGTGTGCGTGACAGCTACGAGCTGTCGTACACGAGCAACACTTCGTTACAATATTACGTTAGGATAGCGCAATACCGAGGGAACCTGGACCGTACTGAGCAATTTCGTACCACACTTTCAACTGCAACCACTCATTACCTCAGCTTTAGCGAAAACCGTCCCATTAGGTCCAAGCTTTTTCTATTATAAGTAGCACCATAGACTTACACTATACGTACGTGACGACCCTTTCAAAGTGCCACGTACATCCTACGTTTGTAGATAATGCTTCAGTGTAAATGTTCTCTAATTAACATATGTAGGGACCTTAAACAAAGAAGTAAACTGTTCATGATGATGAAAGGAATGTGTGTATCAGCAAGTAACATTACATCTTAGCTAGAGTTCGAATGCAGTTTAGGGTACGGAATATTACCTAAAATAGAATAGAATAGGTAACTGGCAGTAGACGGACCAACAGACCCATTCCCAGAGAGCAGCCGGGACTTACGCTCCGGCCCTCTATGAGCTATCGCCATTACGTCAGAATCATGGAGGCTTTTGAGGAATAAAAGAAAAAGAATAAAAATAATAAATTTAATCGTGCAAACACAATCAATTGCTGCGGATCCGGGGAGTCCGGGGATGTTAAGTTAATTGTGGCGTGAAATGTAATGGATTACGGTGGCTTAGAAGCTTTGGCCGTTAGCAGTTTGGTACTTGCAGAGAAGGAGTTCGTAACTGCGGTGGATGATACTCCCATTGTTGGCAAGACGGTTTTTAAACGCATTGACTGACTCTACACCGATAACTTTGGAGAGGAGTCCGTTCCAAATTTCTTGTTGGTAAGTTCTCACGTATAGAGTTTCTTTCATTCCTTTCGGCACTGTGAACAGTTGATTTTTTTTTCGTTAGAGCCATCTGTGTTTATGTGAGATTTTATTGAAATTTATCAGTTAACAGTAGGATCTACTTGGGAGTAGTGGGACATCCTATATAAAAGTGGTCTATCGTAATGTAAAATTTAAGATGCCATCCAGGCTTACTTACACTGACAAACTGAAACATCAAACACTCTCATTCTTCTGCATCTAACCAAGCACTATGGGTTTATTTGAGCTGAAGGCAAGTTTAAGGTTTCGAGGCTGGACTTGCATGAAACTTGCAGCAGGAGCGTTGGTTTCACCATTCTGATCCCTTTTCATGCATCCGTGCTACCCGATTACGTTGAATGGACTGGGAACTCCACTGTGCGGAGCAAGATTGGATTTCTGGAGGTTTCACGGGTAACCGGTTGAAGGTTAACGCCTGAAACATAGGTAAGCGGATGGGAGCCAGCTCAACTATCAGGAGTTTAGCGCAAGCCTCGAATGCTAAATTTTGCCACGAAATCGAAAGCATCTGAACTGATCTGAAGTTAGGCATTTATTACGTCCAAGGGCTCGTTCAATTCAATGGCTGAAGGCAATCTAAGCCAAATCCATTTGACTTAACTGGTAGTGAAAGCGCAGACAGGACTTCTGGCTTCGTCACTCTGAGTCGCATTGCAAGTTTAGAAGCAACCTGATTATAGTGTACAGGCTGAAAGCTCCATCTTACGGAATATGCTTTACTTCTTGGAAGTCTTCCAGGTAAACGATTAAGGACCAACGCTTGAAAACAATACAACATAATTATGATGGTTGTTTTGTATAACAATAACGCAGGAAATGCCAATTATTTTAATTTTGTGCACGGGGAAGGCATAATTTGCATCTGCCGTTCAATCTTAGTACTAAAGCTGCGGATACAATAATGTGATACACATGCCTCGGCCGGTAGCAACGCAGGTGAAGACAGGGATGGGGCGGACAGAATAATTATTCTGTGCTCCCGCCTTTGGGGGTGGGGGCGTGTGCGCCTGTGCCTTGGATTCAAGTTTTCTTGAGAGTTCTGACTTGCTTCAGCTCATTTCTGTTTATTTCGATTTGATAGTGTTTACTTGATGATATCTACCTCCGCCAAGGAGGTTATGTTTTCGTCGGGTTTGTCTGTCTGTCCGTATATTTGTCTGTCTGTCCGTCTCTTCGTCTATTTTTCTGTCTGCATTTCATCATGATAACTTAAAAAGTTACTGACCGATCTTGACGAAATTTGCAGGGATTGTTAGGTATGTTAAGAGAAACAGATGATTAACTTTTGGTGAAGATCCGTCCATCCGTTTGCTTGTTTATCTGCCGTATTTTTCTCAATGCTATAACTCAAAAAGTTATGGACGGATTTCCATGAAACTCACACGAATTGTTAGGTATATAATGAAGAGTAGACGAACAATTTTTTACAACGATCCGTTAGTTTGTTCGTTCGTTTGTCAATGTTTTTAGTTCCATGCTTGTTAGCACAATAACTCAAATTATAATGAATGGATCTTTATGAAATTTATAGGAGTTGTTAGTAATGCTAAAAAGCATAAATGATCAAATTTTGGTGGCGATTAGTTTTTCGTAACCGTTGCATTGCTTGGCGCAGGTATATGCGCTCTCAGAGTGTTCTAGTTTTAAATCTAGCGTCTGAAGGAATGACGTAAGTTAAGCCTTTTAGCAGGTCAGGACTAGAACCTATCGAAACTAAGGAAATAAATGGAAGTTATTTACCGTACGAAAAAGTTTACTTTGACAAAATGGAGCGCTTTTGCGGTTGCACAGCAATAAATAGACGCTTTTGGTTTTTAATGTATTTGTTGCATTTAGTGGAAGTATATGGGCGAGAGACGACTTTTTTTGGAGAATATTTTGTACGAAATTTACAATGCCCCGCCACTGCCGGGTAAAGCCCGTTAAACTTCGTCAAGTTGGATTTTCAAACACAACCTCTAACAGACACTTCGTGAAGCTGCCAAATTTTCTACAACTTCTACTAATTATTGTCTCTCCAATTTCGTTGCGGTAAAGATGTATTCTGCATTGAAAATAATAAAAAGTTAAACTACGAGAACAATGTCGAATGACAGACTTTCGTAAATTACAAAAACGACTGAACAAATTTTATTAAGATTTTAATATCGACTTCCATGCTATAAAGAAAGAGACGGGGAGCGATTTCCCCTATAAAATCGTAAATATTTCTGAGGTAATGAAATCAATATTTCAAGATTTTCCACATTCTAGAAAATGCTTTTATAATTCCTATCCAGAGCACATTCTCACGGCACGTACCTGGACAATATACACCAGGAAGCAAAGAGCGTAACGGGAGGACGCACGAAAAATTTGCATCAAAAAGTGACGTCATCATCGACGAATCTATGGCTGAGCAGCCTAGAAGTATTTACACTAATTTAACCAGAAAAATCGTCTTAAATTGCGAAATTCGTCTTTAGCGTATAAATAAATGAAGATAATGTATACTAATTTAGCAATTATATATAGAAAATTGCAGTGCATGTTGGTGGAAACTTTCACAACACTAGTGAATTTGTTCCCTTTCGGCGACTCAATTAAACTTCTTTTTCCTGTTTGAAGCCTTATTTACACTTCATATTCACTTCACAGTACTCTTCATAGAATATATATATATATATATATTCCTTACTAACAAATATAAGCACCATTATAGCCAATTCTGTAGGCGAGAGAAACCACAGTAACAGTTAGCCTATTGCCCGAATTTTCTGTACTTGGCGACAACATTTTTTGATATTTGCAGCTCAAGTAGCTGGCCAGTCATGAGCGGGAGACTGAATGAAATAAGTCGAAAAAATACGATGATATGTTCAAGAAAACCATATACGAAGGTCCGAGGTCCCACACCTAAAACGCTTCGACTCGTCGATGTGATGTAAATTTGCTACCGATTTGTATGAAATTCACAGGGATTGTTAGGTATGTTAGAAGGAACAGATGATTGACTTTTGGTAAATATATGGCCATCCGTTTGTTAGTTTGTTTGGCTGCCTCATTTTTCTCGATGCATAACTCAAAAAGTTATGAATGAATTTTGATGAAATTAACATGAGTTGTTAGATATATAACAAAGAGTATATGACCAAATTTTGGTAATGATCCGTTTGTTCGTTCGTTCGTTTGTCACTGTCTTTGACTTTATGCTTGTTAGCACAATAACTCAAAAAATGATGAATGGATCTTTATGAAATTTATAGGGGTTGTTAGTAATGTTAAAACACATAAATGATCAAAATTTAGTGCAGATCGGTTCGTTCGTTTGTATGTTTGACTTATGTTTGTCACAACGTTTGTTAACACTATAAATCAAAAAGCAATGAACGGATCTTCAAGAAAGTTGAACAAGTTGTTATTAATATAAAAAGGCACAAATGATTAGATTTTGGAGTTGATACAAAGACAATTATGGTTTCAGAACCAATTTGAATTTTTTGCTACCGTTGCCTCACTTGGCGGAGGTATGCGCTCTCAGAGTGCTCTAGTTCATGATAAAAGCAGGTTATATTTCGAAATTTGTGAAATAAACGCAGGCCGCGATTTAAATGTGGGTAAATATCGAATCTTACATCAAAAGGAACGAAAAATACCAATCAATTTATTGGTAGCCAAGATAATTATGCCTCAGTAAATTCCACAGTGAAACAGAATTACGTAAAAGTAATATATAATGTTACTCGTTCTCGTACCGCAAGGAAGCCGTATTCGATCAGTTGTAAACCAATTCTTAAGTTTCAGTGAAGTTTTATTTATGTATCAAAAGTTAACTGTAAATATGATTATATGATACTATTTTATTGCTTGGTTCGTACTGTGAAGAAGTTGTACTGTAGTAAGTTTGAATTCATAAATAAATATTACCGATCATAAAAAGATATATACTGTTGGCTGAGACGCATATAATTTCACTGCAGGTGCACCTTAAAAAAAACCTTATCGATTACGCTTAAAATACATGCGTGCTCTGGTTTCAGTGTGCTAATGTCTAAATTGCGTCAAGTTGCACCCGCCGCACAATAATGCAATCTGCTAATGTTTCCAGCGGTGTGACAAGAAATTCTCGCAATATTTCCCCTAATACCTGACATCAGCCATGGTCGAGTCCGTGGAAGAATTTTGGCCATATAAGTGGAGCTTCTCATCAGGATAATGCAGATTATGAGATATACGGCACAGATAACAAGCCGTAAGACTGGAAGAATAGACTGCTTGTGGCTTGGTATGGTGGCTGAATAATGATTGGCAAGAGGACTGCACAATATTTTCTTGTGACAGAGGAGATGGGAAAATAAGGGGTTGATGTTAGATGCAGGGTTGATATTTTTAAGGAAATATGGGTGATATGGAAGAGAGGAATGTCAGTCTATAGTACCCATACGAGATGGGATATTGTTAAATATTACAGTGAAATTTTTGATGATAGATGGGTGATGTGGAATTAGGGAATGAGATGCTTGTATATATTCATGAGACTGAATGATGTTGGATTAGAGGGGATATGGTTAAAGACAAATGAGGGATGTATCATATAATAGAGGAATGAGTTTTTTGGATGATTGATACCACATGACATGGGGTGATTCTCAAGGTAAAGGCGGTATTTTTAAAAGAAATGGGTTATGAATTTAGCTGGAATGGAGCGATGCGATATTTGTATGCCAGAAAACGCATAAGATGGTGGTTATTGGAATAGTGGTCATATTATAAAGAAAATAAGGTCGTGGATAACGTTTTTGGGACTTAGTAAACATATGAGATGGATTAAGAGTAATATAATGAAAATATTTTTAAAAATGGAAGGCACATATTGACTATTTTGGGTCCTGGTGTTGGTGCGTGGCTTAGGGCCCTCTTCGCAATTACAGTACGTGGTTTCTGATTTTGAACGGTTTCCCTCTGCCCACGTCGGACTTGGCGCTGATGGGCAATACTTTTTCTTGGGCGGGCGGCCATACCCTGGATGGTGGTGCGTCGTATGCAAACAAGTGAAGTTTGCTTGGGCTACTGTGGTGGGATGACGTGTCCTCGCTATTGTGTTGATCTCTTTGTTGGATGTCCGGGCATGTTGCCATTGTGTATGCCTAGCATTATTTGTAGGAGATTTTAGTACAATTGAAGTGAATTGTGATGTATTTGCACAAGAATAGAGAGTGGGGGGCTTGTGTCAGCTCGTGATACTAGTACAGCGTAACGTGATCAACAATGTTGTTCTGATGCGATTTGGTTACATGCGGCGTGTGTATTATTCCACCTGCGGGGTTGCCTACGCTAAGAGTAGAGAAACTGTGCTCTTGACAGCCTATGTTCAGTTTTCTAGACAATTGTATACAGAACGTAAAGATAGGGAGGGACGATTTGGCATTGTATGAAACGTGGGGTAAACTTCATAGCGTGTCAACAAGTAAGAATAACAACAAATTAAAATACATCAACACAGGTATTGATGAAAAAAAGCATCCACGGTTTTGATTATTGTGGGGAGTGATCCTCGTACATGGGTTCCACGTCTCTTGGCATTCTGGTGCTTATTCCATTTCCTCTTAGGATGAGTTAATTTGCAGTGGTTTGGGAGGCATAAAGTAACGCGTCCACCAACTTTTTGCAAGAACAATATCAACGGTTGGACTGGAAATAATGATGGTTGACTTGTAGCGCCAGAAGGTAGTTTGTCAATGGCTTCCAGGGGTCAGCGGGGTTGGTCTGTTGCGTAATTGTGCAGCATTAAATTAGGTAGTATTTAACCCTGTGGATTTCCAAGTTTATTTCTGTCACTAACTTTTCATTGATTTTTTGGATCGTTAGTTTTCGACGGTTGCTCACACAAGATTAGATTTTAAACACCCATATGGGGTTTCTTTCCTGGGGGTTCTGCGGAGAGGAGAGTAAGTTACATCTGTGTTTAGATGCAATGTGCACTTAGACCTAGGATGGAATTGGAACTGTCGCACATTATCGCGTTTCCCTGGATTTTCCCTTCTTACTCTGAGCCGCAACTGCTCATATAGAACGGCCGAGTGCAGCTTTTGAAACCTATTGGGGTTTCAGCGCGGGTTGACACTCGGCCGTACACGGGAGGGTAGCTGAAACCCCAAGTTTCGTCCAACCATTCTGTTTCCTACTTTCGCTGTGATGTGGCTGTTAGTGATTGTATTCTGTGACTAAAGTATTTACGAGTCCAATGACTTAATGCAGTAGGTTTGAGCCGCCTGCTGCCGCATACGAGCCTTCAATGGTCTGCCCCGTTCTATGGGTACTTATGTATGTTATTTGTGGTTCATCATTTGTATTTCAGCCACGAAGTGTTGTATTTGATTCCGTACGATTATTGATTTATGACGATTGTTTCTGCTGAATCAGATTGTAAGCAGCAACCCTTTACCTTCGACGCTTTCTCTACGTTTTGTAGCGGGTGAGTTTTGCCTACGTTTATGAACATGTGTGTTTAGGATGGCACTGCCATGTCTTCCGTAGTTCGCTCTTTGATTTTTTCCGTGCGCCACCGAGCATCGACTGCTCATTTGAGACGGCCAAGCGCGGCCTGTAAAACCAGTTGGGGGTTTCAGCGCGGGTCAGCGCTCAGTCGTTTATGGGTGGGTAGTTGAAACCCCAAGGTTTCAGCCTCCTGTACCGACTCCTATTCATTTAGGTGATTGACACCAGTCCCTATATAATAAGCTGTCGAGGGGGCAGCGGATTGGTGCAGTTGGTTGGCTGTGTGGCTGTTGCGCATGGGCTTGCGTCTTTAGCGCGAGTGAATGCATTGCAGGTCGCACCATGGACCTCCAGCTGCCCCAGTTTCAGTTTCTCATACGATAGGTTATTTTTGAGTTGTATCTAAAGGGCGCCGATTTACCTAATTAAATGAGTTAAGGGTTGATATTTGATTGACGGGCAATGTTTTCTTGTTTAATGAATATTGCAGTATGTTCAATTCTCTAGAGACCCATCTTTGGTTAGGGACAGCAGCGATTACTGTGGAACCCTGTGCGTCGCCAAGATGGAGCTTGCCTTGGGGTAGTGCCCATTTCTCTCCTTTCCGTTTATTGCTCTTGCTGAGGCTTCTCCGGCCGGTTTCTCTTCTGTTTTATTCCCCCTACGTTTCACGGTTTGTCGTAGTGAATGTCTATGTGTAGGTTGCGGTAGATTTCCGCGCTTTTATCCTTTTTGGCTTTCCTTTCCTCTTCTGCGATGCTATTTGTAGGCACATGTGTAGCGATTATAGACGCGTGCTGCCCCTGAGAATTAGGTTGTTTATAAATTGTGTGCAATCTTTTGGTTATGGTTTGAGCGTAATTTTACGTGCTTGTGTTTGTAAATATTTTTGTATATAGCTACTCCTGAATCGCCGTGCGGCGTTTGGGGTGGTAAAACAATCAACCTAATAATAATAAGCTTGTATATAGCTTCGGCTGCTGCAGCTTAAAAAAAGGTTACGTTAAGGGTAACCCTAACTGGTTGTTTTAGCTTAGTTAAGCCTTTGGGACGTCTCTTTCCGTGCCAAGGTCATGGGCCTAAGTTAGTTGGGCTCGTCCATTTTATATTATGGGCGCGGCCACCCCTGGGGCTCGTGTTACCTAATTAGCCGTTAGCTGGGCCTTCATGATATCTGTCTTTCGTGCCCACTTTGCTTCCTTCTATTAGCATACTTCTACTTGCTCATGCTCTAGTTTGATCTTTTTCACTTCTTTCCCAACTTGCTATTCCCACGCGCGTTGGTCCTGTGTTGGAACACCTTCGTGCACGTGTTCTCCATTTCTATCGTCATACTATATATCCCTTGCTTCCCTCTGTTGGGTCATCATTGTCGTGGACACGGAGGCATGAACTGTTCTGTATAGTACTGATAATAATTCCGCTCCTATTCTCTGTTGAGCCTACTCTTTTCCCCTTCCGAATCCGCACGTTTCCACTCTGGTGCACTCGTTTGTTAATTTCACTTTCCCTGCTGATTGCTCTCCTTTGTCTACATTCTTTTTCCGTTCCTGCCTCACTGCGGCCTTGCGTATTGATTGCTTCTGGAAGTGATTATGCGTGAGTTCTGCCCTAACTGTCTGTCTCTTGATTATTCCCTGCTCTCTTTGGTTGTCGTTGCTGTTCTTGAGAAGCGACATTTGGACCAACTATCGTTTGCTTACGCGGAATGGTTGGTTTTCTTCTTCTTCCAAGTTATTGTTTCTTCTTTCTTTCCCAATTTCTTCTCTCTTCTTTTCTGCTTGCTGGGTGTTCCTAGAACGTAGACTTATTGTGGATAACTGGGTGGCAATATTAATTATAGAATTTCCTTTTACTTGCAAATTTGCTCATTTATTCATGTTTAAAGCGTCACATATTCTAAATAGGATTTTTCGTTGTCAGGTGGATGGGACAAGTTGACAACCTACGATAGCACCGCACTCTCCGTGAGCTCCCGAATTAGCTACGAGTGCATTGTTCCACTTCATGCAACCTCTCTCCACCTCTGAATTTGAAAACTCGTAAATCAGTCAAGTGCTTTTATTTGTGATATTGTGTTTTGTTGGGTGGTGCTTGTTTGCTGGGCACAGTTATTGAACCGCTGCTTAAATCAATTTGAACTTTATAAAAAAAGTGTAGTTTTGAAGAGAACTCTACTTCCGTCCTTCAAGCTGCCTTGCTGCTGCCCCAGGAAACTTGACTGTTTTTTTTTTTTTCTAAGAAATTGCTGTTGCTCGCCCTCCCTCAACACTAGTACCATAATTAACTTAGAGAGAAATAAGCGGATGAGGTTTTTAAATTAAAAATCAGATATTTAGCATGAGGGCAAGATATTTTTGAGTTGAGAAACACATAAGTATCCTATATGTGTAGAAAAAAAAGGCGATATAGAGGAGTGTTATTTAATTCTACCCGGTACCCGTAGATGGGAGATGGTGTGATGTATTAAAAATTATCAGGATTAACTATACACTATTTTCCTACTGCATATTCCTACATAAAAACAATTTTTTTTATCTCCAAATGAGATAACGTATATCTACAAATATCAAAATACTACAGTAAAGACGATTATATTTACCTCAGCCAAGGAGGTTATGTTTTCGTCAGGTTTGTCTGTTTGTGTGTCTGTTTTTTATTCTGTCATCAAGATAACTGAAAAGTTATGGACGTATCTGGACGAAATTTACTGGCATTGTTAGGTATGTTAGGAGGAACAGATGATTATCTTTTATGAAGATCCATCAGTTTGTTTGTCTGCCTCATTTTTCTCAATGCCATAACTCAAAAATTGATGGAAGGACTTTTATGAAATTAACATGAGTTGTTGGGTATATCATGAAGAGTAAATGAATAAATTTTTGCAATGATCCGTTTATTCGTTCGTCACTGTTTTTGATTTTATGCATTTTAGCACAATAACTCAAAAACTCATGGAATGATCTTATGAAATTTATGGGAGTTGTTAGTAATGCTAGTTGTTAGTAAAAGACATAAATGGTTAAATATTAGTGCAGATCGGTTTGTTCGTTAGTATGTTTGACTCATGTTTGTCATAATGTTTGTTAGTAGCATAACTCTAATAGTTTTGAATGGACCAACAAGAAATTTGCACAAACTGTTATTATTATCATCAAAAGGCACAAATGATTAGATTTTGGAGTTGACACAAAGAAAATCATGGTTTCAGACCCAATTCAAATATTTCGTTACCGTTGTCTCGCTTGGTGGAGGTATGTGCTCTCAGAGTGCTCTTGTTATATATACGGTATAGGTCATAGATTTATAGTCCCACTTGCACATGGAAATATCCAGGAAGGCAGCTCACATTCTCCCCATATTATTCGAGTTCGATAAATATGGTTCGTGATTTGAGTGATACGAACCCGGGACCTATACGTGGCGAGGTCCCATCGCAACGCCAGCCCTGAGAGTACTGAAAAGCAAACACGCAGTGCAGCCTGTCCCACCCCTTGACAGTGAGAGTTTGAACTTGCAGTGCTTACCTTTTATATGGAAGCTCACAGTCTTCACGAAATAATTACTGCCAAAAATGTGACAGACTGTTGGCTGACTGCCTGGACATTTCCAGGTGCGAGTGAAACTATTAATCTGTGACATATTGGGTAATAATTATTTCGTGAAGGTTACGAGCTTCCATTATGAGGCATATGTTGCAAGTTAAACTCTCGCTGTAGAGAAGCGGCCGGGGCAGGCGGCATACTTCGCTTACTGCATGCTTGTCTTTTATGCTCCGTCAGCTTTGGCCTTGCGATTGCGGCTCGCTATGCATGAGTCCCGGGTTCGTATCCCGCGAGCCACTTATGTATTTGTCTTGTTCTTCCTCGAAGGTTAGGGAAAGCTGAAATCTATATATTAATACGCTAGTTCACTGCGTATCATTTGTGTCACGCGCTTCACTAATAGAAGGATATTAGAGACCTGACTTTGCTAAGCTGAAGATGATGATTCAATTCTACCTAGCTGTATTTGGGCGGAAAGAAATTCTAGACTAGAGAAGCATTCTGAGAACGTATATCTCTGCCAAACAAGGCATATTGACGAAAAATACATAAATGTCTTGCAACCAAAACTTCCTTTAATCATCATCAACATCAAAGTTTGGTCATGCGTGCCTTTCAACATTTCTCACAATTCATGTAAATGTCACGGAGATCCGTTCACAACTTTTTGGGACTGACAAGTCCAAGCAAGCCCTGCTACTTTCATGAAGATCCAATGCTAACTTTTTAAGTCATGGTAGTAACAAAAATAAAAAGGCAGATAAACAAAGAAACGGTTGGACGGATCTTCACTAATAAAGAGTCATCTGTTCATCCTAACATTCCCTGCAAATTTCATAGAGATCCAATAATAAGATTTTGAATTACCTTAGTGACAGACAAACACACAGACAAACTCCGACAATACACAAACCTCTCGGGAAAGATAATATATATTTATACAGTATATGGACACATTCAAAATGACAACATTGCCACTTGTCTCACTTGGTTCGCGGGTGACAAAAAACTAAAAGTAGAAGAACGATCTTGCGAAAAGTATCGAAAAATGAATTAATCAATGTCAATAAGAATAGATTGTAATTTAAGGTGAACTTGAAGAAAAACTGAAAGTCAGCATTTGAAAGAAAGTAACAAAAAATTAAATTTTAAAAATGAGAAAATATGGTGACCTTCGCAGTTAAAAAGAAGACCGACATTTCAACGAAAATAAAACTAGCTTTAGGACACAGAGGACCATCATTTGAAAGGAAAAGGAAACAGAACGTCAATACAAAAACTAGAAAAATAGAATAGAATAGCACCGCTTAATAGAAAGGAAGAAGATAATGTTGGAACAAAAATTTAAAACATAAAGCAAACGGACAATCCATAATTAAGAAAATACAAAAGTACTTAAAGAGAAATAAATACTTAGTACTAGAAAGAAAACAGAAACCAAGAATTTGAATTGAAACTGAGAACAATACATAGGAGAAACAATAATGCTCCCACTTCATGAAAATGAAAAGGAGTACTTCCAGAGAAATGCAAAATGAATGGTTTTTACCGTTAAATTTAGCGTTCAATTAAGCAGCGATTTTCTACCTACACAGTTACATACTGCTGAAAATGCAGATAAAATATTATGACTAAATCATATTATGGCAAATGCGCTGCAGAGAACTTCCATGAAACCCGCCTACGTCTTCCTTGCTTCTGATTGCATTCTATTCACATTGCTGTGGAGTGAAAATGTTTCTGTTATAACTTGCATACTTTTCTTCGTAGGCCTAATGAGAGGCTTAATCGTGAATAGTTTTTTCTGTTTTTTTAAGTTCTATTTTATTTATTACCGCGAATGTTACGACCATCGTGCTTTTATGTTAATTACTGTCTTGGTAATGAATACATAAACATTTGAGTGCTAGCTCTAATACTTATGCATGTTTGTGAGAGTGTATCACTATAACCAGAAAAAAATTCTTTTATGCAAGCGCGTGGACGCGTGAGACACAAGGAAAGATATTACTGATCTTGATGAGAATGCAATTCCAATTTGAAAGATTTATATTCATTTTCTACCTTTATGCCGAGCATTCTTAAGTTTTCCCAAAGTTTAAGGGGCTGCAGATTCCTCGTTTGGTATCTTTAATTGGAGATCACGTAGGAAAGTGCAATATGGGTTAAGGAAAGGGAAATGGGTGTCATCAGCAGAAGGTGGCAGAAGGTCTACCGTTGTTAATTCTTGCCACACATGACTATTTGATGCGCTGAATATAAGCCACTTGTTGTAATTGCTACTATTATGCAGTATTTAAGGTATTAAATTTCGAATAAATAAGCCAACTGACACGAGCATGAGAACCTTGTGAAATTCTCTGCTCGGAGGATTTATCGGATGCTACATCTAGACACAATTGAACTACTATTACCATGCGTTGCTATTACTGCAACTACACGTAGAGACAATAACTCATAGAGGGTAGGAACTTGAGTACTGGCTCCTTTCCTCCTCTAATCTAATATACTATACTTCTGGTATATACTACTACTACGACTACGACGACGCTACTACTACTGCTACCATCACTTCTATATACAGTATGTTTTGATATTTATATTACCACAGTAACACTACTAATGTGTCGAATACTACCAATGAAAGTGATAAAATAATGGTATCATGACAATCTTTATACAATGTTTAGTTACCACTATAGCAAAAAAAGTTCATACACAGATCTAGCAACCCGTTTTATACATCACAATGCAATTTTTGAGCCCAAATAGTCTTCGAAATGGACATAGTACCTAGGTAAAAATTACATCAGCGTGCACGTAGGTTAATTTTAAAATTTTCTTTGATATCTCCAATGGACCAAGTGTTATGACACAAGAAAAGCTCTGACCACCAGCACATGTTTCTTCATCAAATGTTAATCAGCCATCGAGCAAGGCATCAGGGGGATAAACAGAGCTTGACAATACCCGTAATTGTGCTTTGCGCAACAGTCACGCAGGAGGTAGTAATCAGTTAATGGTAGTAAAGGGATGCACTACTGGCTCTACAAAATACTCCCTGCATAATGTATACCGCCGTTGAGGCGGATAGCGTGATGGCAATCAAAGAGGCTCCCTGGAGTCATCACTGCGTTGAGGTGTACTGGTATTATCATTCTGTTAATTGTGAATGCAAGGATTTTAGCTTACGTAATATAATATCTGTAAGTGATGAGAATTTTCAATGTGATGAGAAGTACTCTCCTTGAATTTTGGATTTAGGAAGATTAGATTACATAACTTATGATATGAAGCTGCAGATAAGAATTTGATTTCCATAACAGTGGCGAAAAGTAATGTCTGCAAATTTTGGATTTGCTAAGCTTAGATGAGGTAATTCCTGTGTTATAAGAATATGAGCTACTGAGGGTCATCACTGCGATGGGAAGTGCTGTCATTGAACTTGGATTTTAGAATTTTGGATTACGTTATTAGACTATTTAAGTAATAAGAATTTTGATATTTTGTGGGTTTTCACTGTGAAGACACAAATGAATCTGGGTGTTAAGTGACAGGTGTTGCTTTTTAGAAAATTGACTATTAATGATATTTGTGCTAATGGAGGGTAGAAAATATTAGGTTTTGTGACACATCGTCTCTCCAAAAGATCTGCAGCGGCTACAACAAGACATGTACAGTATCACTCAGAGAAAAACGTATATTAATAAATTGCTTATATCGGAAGACATATCTAGCATGAATATATTGAACATTTTTAAATCAGATCCAGGTGACGCTACGCTCGCCACCCAACATGTGTGCAACCCTAGATGTGGTTTCATTCGGTGCCTATTGTAAAATTTTTTATTAAATTTAATTTAGATATTATCCCTATCTGAGATTTATGAATCTAGGACTCTGAATGCTGCTTTTATAAAAATAGGATTTAAATTATTAGAGGTTTATTCATTCTAGTTTCTTTTTTTATATATATTCTATTGACTTGATTTAGGATTGAGGAGTTTTAGGTTATGGTTTTTTGGCTAAAATATTTTTAGCCAATGCGAAACATCACTGTGATGATAGTGATCAGAGAACAGCAGCGTGCCATTCCATGGTATTTACTATTTTTCAAAATGTGATATTTATGAATTTTGGAATTGGTCATTTTAAATGTACGTTGTTTGAGATTTGCGAGTAAAAGAAATTTTTAGTTTGATCGCAGAACGTTTGACTTGTAGCTATGTTTGGCAATTCGAAAGTTATAGTTAGAACTTGCTAGTATCGGATTTGGGTGTACAAGATTTGTTGGTATA
>LQNS02276498.1:14039020-14049749 GCA_001587735.2 Parhyale hawaiensis
TGCTTATTTTGAATATACGTTGTTTGAGATTTGCGAGTAAAAGAAATTTTTAGTTTGATCGCAGAACGTTTGACTTGTAGCTATGTTTGGCAATTCGAAAGTTATAGTTAGAACTTGCTAGTATCGGATGTGGGTGTACAAGATTTGTTGGTATATGATTTGTGGGGTGTAAAAATTTTGGCATATTATTTGTGGGCGTAGGATATAGTGGTATAGCGTTCATATAACAGATTAAAAGTTGTAAAAGTTGCCGTGACAGAATATGTAGATTTTCAACAAGTGAATTTGGGATGTACTGGTGTTGTGGATTTGAATATCGTGAGTCTTTGCAAATTGTTCCACGTCCAAAGCGACCTGTTATAAGACGTTGCAGACGACAGCCATAATGGAACACTTAAGTGCTGTTTATCGCCAAAGGGGATCACTTGCTCACCCTTAAATTTATGCTTTCCAAATGAAAATAATTTCCGTTTGGGACCTTCAAAGAATATTGACTTCAGGACGAAATCGTGCTTGAGAGTTTGTAGCCATAATACTGCTAGATATTTTCTCAAGATAGTCTTAATAACAGTGAAAAAATTGCTCAATGTTGTGTATTTATTCACAATGAGGTTTTCCCAAACTCATTTAATCTCCAATTAACCGTGCCTGATCTAGCAAGAAAAGGATGTAAATCTGTATACCTAGTAACGTTGGATGCTACCTTGAGAAATTGGATTGAACTTCTGTTTCTCCAAGAAGGAACAAGCAGTCACTTTCAGGCGTATCAACTGAATTCAATGCTTAATCAACGACAATCTCCCCAATAAAATATGCATTATACAGCAGGAAGCAAATTTCCGTGTTGGAAAGTCATTCGAAAGTCTTGACCCTCACGCTTTAGTGAGTATTACAAATCCATGTTTTTTTCTACTCTTCCCGTGGCAGAAGCTCCTTATCTTTTGTTGGGTCGAGACCTCCTCCTTCCCTCTGCTCTGACGTATACATGATCCCGTAGTCCCTTTACTCGAATATTGCAAGAATCATCCTCACTTCATTGCCCGTTTGCCTTCTGAATATGCTAATAAAAACCTAAAAGCATATTTAGCAAAAGAGATTGAGAAGTCTAGTCGTAGTATTTAGCTCCTCTACCAAGAAGGAGCATGAATACTGCCGTTTCAGGATCTTTGTCTAGTATCGAGCCTCACGTACAGTGACATATCACTCGTACTTCAAAATTGTCTAGTGCTGTTGATCCTATTCCAGATTTAACGTTCATTGGAATCTTTTATTTCTAACTTCATATATTTCTGACTGAGAGCAATGCAGTTTCTTACTTTTTTCATTTGGGGGCAATGGGAGCAATCACAAAATAAATGAAAACTTAAGGCAACCCAACCGTTGATATAGGGATACGTGTAAACCCAACCGGTAATATAGGGTTCCGTGTACACCCAACCGTTGATATAGGGTTTCGTGTACACCCAACCGTTGATATAGGGTTTCGTGTACACCCAACCGTTGATATTGGGTTTCGTGTACACCCAACCGTTGATATTGGGTTTCGTGTACACCCAACCGTTGATACAGGGTATCGTGTACACACAACCGTTGATATTGGGTTTCGTGTACACACAACCGTTGATACAGGGTATCGTGCACCCCAAACCAGCGTCAGTTCAGTGTAGACACCTATTGTATTTCAATTAAACATGTTGCAGATCTGTGATTCATCGAATTTTCTGTTAAAATGAAAACTATATACAACTGATGTTTAGAGAACAATGTAAGGATTGCCTAGTTTCATACAAACTAATCGCTATACTGTTAACTTATATAAAGATTACTTAGGTACATTACTGTTCAATAAACATTGTTTACGTAGCATCCCTCAATATTGCATCTCTTAAAAAAAAATTCCTACTTTTGTTGAAGTACAAACCACTGGCAACGAAATTTGTTTTGCTGTTGCCTTATCGATATCATCCCAAAACATCTGATTGCTGACGTGATTCGTAATGCCATTGCTAAAACACGTGTTTATGCATAAGTCATCACTGTTATCTTGCTTAGCGAATGCAGGAGTTTGATTTAGATCTGTGTTTCTTCACTTTATAGTCTTATTCACTATAATTATACGAAAACAACAATGTTTTGTTATTTTAGCGTTGTTACAATTAATATTAGCAGTAATTATAATGAAAATAGTATTATCATATTAAACAAGATTATTATTAGTATCATCATTCTAATGTTTTTTTTTTTGTTACTCAACTAGCGTAATTCGCGGACAGGATAGAGAACAATACAACGTTCTGTGCTAATTAATCACAACAGTCTGGTCTGCAGAAAACGCCAAAGAAATTCATTTACTTCTGCGTATTATCGCGACACTTTCTGCTTACTCGCAATTAATTCCCCAATATTTCTTTCACTTTATCGGACTCGGATATCAATTAGAAGTATTAGCATAATCTTCCTAGATCAGCTTTCATAGATTACTGCAGAGATCCTCTCTGCTTGTCAGACGATAATGTGATTTGAAAAAAAACGCGACGTGGCCTTGGCAAGAATAGACTGCACTGTTTTATGGGTTTGAAAAAATATACCATCAATTACATGGTTGATAACATTCTGTTGTGATTGCCAGTGAATTTTTTTTTTTTTCATCTGTAGGCGGTAGTTGCTGCATTCCCGTAAAATATCTTATGCTGGTACTGTTCCGAAGCTCTTAGTTAAACTGATTTGATTCTGTTCTGCGTTCTGATGCTTAAGTAAACCATAAAATATACTGCACCTCCAATTAGGTATTTTTTTTGTCGTGGCCGTGGCTTTTTTCATATTGTTCTCAGTAATGCATACGACTAGAGTGAGGAACACGTTGCGTAGTCTCTTATAGAGCTAACCTTTTGTCTTCTCAAGGCTTAAGCCCAGTTTGACACTCTGTGCATTTCTAACTTTAGATTTTCTCTTACGCTTCTTGAATAAATGGCTCTTTTCGGATTTTTACTGGGCAAGTAACCACATATGGTTACCTTTACAATTCTGCATCTACGGAAATGCTTGTTAGCCGTTCGGCAAAGGGGCAACTGGTCCCTTTCATCTGCTCTTGCACTCGCTATCCATTATCAATATACGAATGGCCTCCCTCCCCGTCTTTAAACGACGGCAAAACCCCAGTTTCTTCACTCTTCTCCGTGGGTCGCTTCTCAGAACGTTTTCTTTTCATTCTTCTTCAGCGATTTTTACTCAATTTGGGCATTGTGAGCGTGTTTTAAAAAATGTGAAAACAATTGCACTTTAATATCGGCATATATAATCTACAGGAGCGTGGAGTGAAACACAGGTGTGCTTTTTGTACGTTTTTTCTAAATTATGTTAGTATACAGGATGCAAACTGCGTCAGCAACGAAAAGGTTAATATTCTTCTCAACTCTATTTCACAAACGAGTTTGCCATGGAAACCTAAAACGCAACAGATTCCCAGCGCTTCAATTTATTGATGATCATGTCGCGAACTAGTTGCCCTTCAGTGGGCGTAGGATAGGCCAATAGGATTAGGTTTGCCCATCTCACGGAGGGGGACCAGGTAGCTTGCTTAGCTAGGCCTTCGGAATATCCCCCCTTCGTGCCCCCATGCTTTCTGCCACTTTCTTAGTCTTACTGCTGATATTTTTTCTCTGTTCTTCCTCTTTTTTCCCCGACTTGCTAGTCCCATGCGCATTGACTCGTGCATGGGTTCTGCGTCTCTCTTTACATTTTTTATGCCCCTTCTTTAAACATCTCTTTGGATTGCAGTATATTCGGTGGGTAAGGAGGCTTAATTTAGAAGAATACTACTACATTAAGGATGCAATAGAGAGGATTAAAAGTAAGGGCCGAGCTACACGTTCGTCTTTTGGACGTGTTCTCTCCTTCACTCGTCCGAAAGTGTTACCGAGCCGTAGAAAAAGCAGAAAGTGCACTGTTTTCTGAGTTTTACTTCTTTCCAAAGCGCAGGAGATATCCGTAGTTTTGTTGACAACGATACTACAAAACATTCAGACGATTTGATGGCCTGCGCGTAATAAGTCCTTCCCCATTGTCTAGCCACCGGACGCCTCTTTGTTCGGATGAGCCAGCTTTGGGTTTGGGGCTCGGGTAGCCCCTGAGTTGGAGGAAGTGCCACTCTAAAGTACGATGAGACCTTTCTTGGGCCAATGGCATCCCTGTGAGGAGGTGAACAGGCTGGTGCCATAGCTGGGTACTCAGTCTTCCGCAGGCTGCTCCTCTCTCTCTCTTCCATCAGGTAATACCACTGATGCTCTTTCCCTTTCCTTTCTCTTCTTCTTCTTTTCGGCCAAAGCCCATACTGGTGATAGCAGGGTCTGGGGCACGTGTATAGCTGGCCGCTTTCGTAGCTCCCGTTACTGTCAATTTGTTTTGCTGTATAATAGTGCAGATGATCACTTCGGCAACAAGGAGAGACAACATCCTAGATCTCCTATTTGTACAGAATACCGAATTTGTAAAGAATATCATCACCCACGATACAGCTTTGTCTGATCACAAACTCATTGATNTTTTTTTTTTTTTTTTTTGTCTGTAGGCGGTAGTTGCTGCATTCCCGTAAAATATTTTATGCTGGTACTGTGCCGAAGCTCTTAGTTAAATTGATTTGATTCTGTTCTGCTTTCTGATGCTTAAGTAAACCAGTAAAATATACTGCACCTCCAATTAGGTAGTTCTTCTTTTTGTCGAGGACGTGGATTTTCTTTCATATTGTTTTCAGTAATGCATACAACTAGAATGAGGCACACGTCTCTTATAGAACTGACTTTTTGTCTCCTCAAGGTTGAAGTCCAGATTGACAGTCTGAATTTCTAACTTCAGATCTGCTCTTTCGCTTCTTGAATAAATGGCTCTTTTCGGATTTTTACTGGGCAAGTAACCACATATGGTTACTTCTACAATGCTGCTCCTACGGAAATGCTTGTCATCCGATCGGTAAAGGGGCAGCTTGTCCCTTTCATCTGCTGCTGCACTGGCTATCTATTTTCAATATACGAATGGCCTCCTTCCCCGTCCGTAAACGACGGCATAAAAGTTATTTCAGCAAAACCCCAGTTTCTTCACTCTTCTTCGTGGGTCGCTTCCCAGAACGTTTTGTTTTCATTCTTCTTCAGCGATTTCTACTCAATTTGGGCATTATGAACTTGCTTTAAAAAACAGTGAAAGTATTTACACTTTAATATCGGCATATATAAACTACAGCGCATGGCATATACTTTGAGGAGCGTGGATTAAAACACAGGTGTGCTTTTCTGTACGTTTTCAAAAATTTTATTAGCATACAGGATGCAAAATGCGTTAGCAACGAAATGGTTAATATTCTTATTAACTCTATTTCACAAACGAGTATACCATGGAAACCTAAAATGCAACAGGTTCCTAGCGCTTCTGTTTATTGACGGTCATGTCGCGGACTAGTTGCCCTTCAGTGGGCGTAGGATGGGCCAATAGGGTTAGGTTTGCCCATTTCACGGAGGGGGACCTGGTAGGTTGCTTAGCTAGGCATTCGGGACATCTCTCCTTGGTGCCCCTTGCTTTCTGCCACTTTCTTAGTCCAACTGCTGATATTTTTTTCTCTGCTCTTCCTCTTTTTTCCCCAACTTGCTAGTCCCATGCGCATTGACTCGTGCATGGGTTCTGCGTCTCTCGTTACATTTTTTATGCCCCTTCTTGAAACCTCTTTGGATTACAGCACACTCGGCGGGTACGGAGGCTTAAACTAGCAGAATACTACTATATTAAGGATGCAATAGAGCGGATTGAAAGTAAGGGCCGAGCTACACGGTTGTCTTTTGGACGTGATCTCTCCTTCACTCGTCCGAGAGTGTTACTGAGCCGTAGAAAAAGCAGAAAGTACAGTGTTTTCTGAGTGTGACTTCTCTCAAAATCGCAGGAGATATCCGTAGTTTTGTTGACAACGATACTACAAAACATTCAGACGATTGGATGGCCTGCGCGTAAAAAGGCCTCCTCCACTGTCTGGCCACCGGACGCCTCTTTGTTCGCATGAGCGAGCTTTGGATTTGGGGCTCTGGGTAGCCCCTGAGTTGGAGGAAATGTCACTCTAAAGGAGGATGAGACCTTTTTTGGTCCAATGGCATCCCTGTGAGGAGGTGAACAGGCTGGTGCCACAGCTGGGTACTCAGTCTTCCGCATGCTGCTCCTCTCTCTCTTCCATCAGGTAATACCACTGATGCTCTTTCCCTTTCCTTTCTCTTCTTCTTTTCGTCCAAAGCCCGTACTGGTGATTACAGGGTATGGGGCACGTGTATAGCTGGCCTCTTTCGTAGCTCCCGTTACTGTCAATTTGTTTTGCTGTATAATACTTGATGTTAACTTATGTTAATGGTGACTATTTTTCTACTTTTGTTGCTCGCCTGATAGTTTGCTCTCAGGATGTGGAGGAGGAACCTGGTCCTCGTGGTTCTGGTTCTCACTCTTGCCGCATCTTGTGTGCTAATGTTCGAGGTCTCTATGGTAATTTGGATGAGCTCTAGGTAGCCTTTTCCATTTATGATCTGGTGCTGCTTTCGGAGACGCTCGTCTCCAGCCATCGTCATATTTCTGAGCTAATGATCCCGAAATTTTAAAAGCAAATACTGCAATTGCGAGACTCGTGCCCTGGATTGAGAGGTTTGGCTGCCTACGTTCGAAAGGGTGCTGTTGTGTTAGGCAGAAAGAATATGAGTGTCCATGTTGTGAGCTGATGGTGCTTCGAGTCTGTGGCTCATTCAGGAATTTTAGCTTGTTTTCAGTGTATCGTAGCCCGTCTGCTGTTGATAGGGTCTTTTATTGTCTCTTAGATGCAATGACTACGATTCAGTCATCGGATAGGTGTTCTGCTTTTGTTTTTATGGGCGATTTTAATGTCACCCTGTCGAATGGTTAAGCTCTTGGAGGACCGATTGTCATGGTCTTGCAGCCTTCGATTCCGCGACTGCCTCTGGTAGTGAGCAGTTGATTGAGGGTCCCACCCGTTTGCTGGGAGGTGTTCTTGGCCTCCTGATGACTGATGTTCCTGATTTGGTTGGAGTGTCGGTGGTATCTCCCATTGGTTCCCCGAAACATAGTGCCCTCTCTGCGACGCTGCAATTCCGTAAGCTGGTCCCCAGAGTCACTGTTAGGCGTGAAATATTTTTGAGTTCCAGTGTGAATTGGGACACCGTCTCTGTCACCATTCATAAGCTACCTAGGGGTGTTGTGAGAGAGTTTTCTGATTCTGGGTCTACTTTGCATCGGCTTTTCTCTGACATGGTGGGTGCCTATGTCTCATCCCTCTTCATTACGGTCAGGACAGGCGATGAACCCTGGTTTGATGATGCCTGTAGGAGGGCGCACCAGTTGAAGCGGGGAGCATATGCCCGTTTTCGTACTACCCGGTCTTCTGTTGACTTTCAGCATTTCAGGGAACTTCAGCGTCGGGCTGGAGCTACTTATGATGAAGCTGAGAAGGAGCCTAATTTGAGGTCAGGGAGTTGTTAGCTTCGTCTGTTAGCGCACAGAAGTGGTGGTCCACCTTGAAGAGCGCTGTGCTTGGTGTGAGCTCTTCTGTCCCCCACTTAATTGGTGCTGGAGGTGATTTTGTTGCGGACCCCGCTGCCAAGGAAGACTTTTGTTGCGCTGCTTTGATGGGAATCAGAGCAGAGACCGGGAGCGCGTTCGTTTAGCGTGTGACCCACAACAGAGATTCTTCGGTTTTGCGTTTAGATCTTCTGATGTGTCCCTCCTACTTTTTGACCTGGACCCTTATTTGGCACTGATGCATCGGGCGTGTTTCCTCGCTTTCTTCGGAGGGTGGCAGGAGTGCTGGCAGCCCCCCTTGCTTCTGTGTTCCGTGGGATGTTACGGCTGGGCTTTTTTCAGGAATGCTCCGGTGTCGCTCATGTGATGCCTGTTCCGAAGGGCTGTCTCATCTCGAACCTCCGACTATAGATCCATCTCGATCTTACCTGTTGCATCGAAAGTTTATGAGAGGTTGGTTGCGATGAGGTTGGGTCACTTTCTTGAGAAGCAGGGTATCCTTCCCCAACACAGTATGGCTTACCTTACCTTGAGAGTCTTCGGAAGACGTCCAGGTGACGTTGCTCACGTCACCCCACGTGTGTGGAGTCACTCTGCTGGGTGTCTTCTGTTGTGCCGCAGTTTGCGACCAAAGTGAGAACCAGCAGCGAATTATCGGCTGGCTTACGTAAGGGCTTGGGAACTTGTGACGCTCTGCTTCACATTTCTCATGTGCTGGAGCTGGCTCTTAATGGGGGTGATGATGCAAGGTTGATACAGCTTGTGCTGCTGCTTTTGATCGCGTGAATCACCTTGGGCTGTTCCATAAGTTAAGATTGATGGGTATTGCTGTTCATTTTTCGCGGTAATTAGTTAGTTTTTACATGACAGACGTCAATGTGTAGTTGTTGATGGAAAGAGATGTGAGTTTTTGGATTTGGTTTCTGGTGTCCCACAGGATAGCGTTCTAGGCCCTTTCTTGTTCATCGCTTATACAGCGGCCCAGTTTGATCTTGTTATTAATGTACTTAGTTGATTACGCTGACAATGTTACTGTATTGGCTGTTTGTGATAAGCCTAGTGATAGGCTGGAGTTTTAAGAATCCGTTCAGTGCGATTAAGAAGTAACTGATTCTTGGTGTTCTAGGTGGGGGATGAGGCTAAATGCGGGCAAGACTAAGACCATGCTTGTGTCTAGGTCACGTACAGTGAGACCTCCTTTCCCCGCACACATACTGGATAGTGTGTCACTTCCTGAGGTAATCTTGGGTGTCAATTTTGATCCAAAGTTGACGTTTTAGCCCCACATTCGTTCACTTGCCTCACGAGCATCGAAGAAAAATTGGTCTTATGAAACGTGCTTGGAAGGTGTTTGGCTCGGTTGAGTAGACACATCGCTGCTTTAATTCCTATGCCCTCCCTCTTCTGGAATACTGCTCCGTAGTCTGGGGTTCTGTTGCCGTTGGTCATCTGTGTTTGCTTGACAAAGTGGTTAGTCGATATGCCTTCATGCTGGATGGTGTTGTCCCTTGTGAGATGCCACATCGTTGCAGAGTTGCTGGCGTCGGCTTTCTGTATAAAATATATAATTGCCCTTATCATCTACAGTCTTATTTTCTTTTGGAGCCATTTGTTCGGGTGAGGTATACTCGGCGTACTGATACTCTTCATGAGTTTGCCTTGGAACCGGTACGATGCCACACGGGCTAGTATTTTCATTCGTTTTTTTCCATCATGTGTGGATGTTTCGAATGGTGATGGTGGCTCTGTCTTTGCTGGGGCGGGTATTGGCAGCTCTAAACGATCTGTACACAGAGCTATTCTGTGATCTCGGATCATGTAGTTCTTCTTTTCTTTGCTCGCTGGGCTGGTTATCTATAGTTTTCACTTTTCTAAGTGCAATGAACCTAGTAAGGCTGTTAAGCTTTCTTTGTTGAGACTGAGAGGTGTTCTTGTTTAACCTACGACTCTTGAGGGACCTCATTGACATTGAAGTTGGGTGATCAAGTACGACTTTCGTCGGCGTTATCATTATAGAGCTAAGCTAACTCCTCTAAGTTTGTTAATAAACTCATAAAACGGCTCCACTTAGGTGAACCATATTTTCTATTGCTCATTTTTTCAGTTTTCGTTTCATTACCACCGCCAATGAGAGAATGTTTTGATAGAGTTTGTCTGGCTATCTTTTAACAACATAACTCAAACAGTTGTACAAGGAAGGATTTTCATGAAATTTGCAGAGAATTTGAAACTTGCCATAGAAACATTATTAATTGTTTCGGTAGTGATCCGTCAGCCCGTTATCTGCTTGTCCAGCTGTCTACTTGTCTGTTGACTACAAGAGTCAAACGTTATGGGCGAATCTTCCTAACAGGAACTGTTAGGAATACCACGAAGAACAGCGGAATTAATTTTGGTGATGATCCGCCTGTCTGTTTGTTCGTTTGTCTATCAGTTTTTTTTTTCTATTAGGACTGCGTTTCTGGCGGAGATTCGATCTCTGTGAATGCAGCTCTAGTTAGAAATTATTCTCATTCAGACTGACTCATATTCATGAAAGAATTAACATGAGAGGCCTTATTTTTTTCGCAAAACAATTCACGACCATGTCGTCGCTGTTTCGCTTACATCAAAAGCTCGTAGGCAGGATACCAGCTTTTTAAAGATAGCTCCAGCCGTACGAAATTTAGAAAACCAAGCATCTGGAAGAGCGCTACAACACCTGGAACCTGTGAAAAAAAAAAGCATTGTTCATCAATAATATCTTGTCTCGTATCACGCGTAGGAGTTGGAAAATATGTTGAAAGTCAATAGGCAAGTATTCTTGTTATGACCTACATGCAGCAACAGCTTAAAAAAATGAAAATTTTTCTCCTATTCTTTTCTTCAGGTGTGGTTTCCAAGATGCTATAATTTTCCTCTATTTGCTGCTATCATTATTATTATTATTATTATCAAATCACACCAGGCTGGCGACGCAGGAACGGAGAAACTCCACGAGGCCAACAAACCCCCACGCAACCAACCCAGCGGTCGGAGAAAACAAAAGAATGAAGAAGAAAAAAAAAAAAGAAGATCCGAGATCACAGAACAGCTCTGTGTACAGATCGTTTAAAGCTGCCAATACCAGCACCAGCAAAGACAGAGCCATCAAGACCATTCCAAACATCCACACCTGATGGAAAAAACGAACGGGAAA
>LQNS02276498.1:14160580-14170816 GCA_001587735.2 Parhyale hawaiensis
AAAAAAAAAAAAAAAAAAAAAAAATGGCTGGAAAAATACAGATAAAGTCGCCTTGACCGTGCTCTTCAACTAGGACAGCCACATGCACTGGCTCGTGCTGCAGATATATATATATATATTTCCTCTAGAGCCCAGAGGAATATGCGGTTGCAGTTGATCACAGATTGTGTGAGCTATGGCGTCATGGACGGAAGGCTCATACGACAACTGCGCCTCCAAAGCATAAGGTCAGCACCGCCAGTGGCCTATGAGTAACAGAACTGCTGACGCTGCATTGCCTAGCACCAAGGCTTGCTTCCTTGGCTTGGAATAAAACGTCTGGCCGCGAGCAAGACAGCAACTCTAACCGCAGAAATACAGGTCTGCAGCAATTGCGGCCTATTATACTCGCATGGCTGGGCTGCATGCATGAGGGGCGGTAGGTGGCCGCAGGTGCCACTTTCTTCTTAAGTTAATCTAGCGAGGATGTTAAGATTGCGTCCGTCCGCCCGTAATTGTTCATGCTTTATTTCGCAGCACTTTGCGTTATGGAAGATCATTGCAAAATTGCGGGGTATGGGGCAGCTGAAATTTCCATTGCTGAAGATGTTAAACTACGAATTCTTGCGGAAATTCGAACTTAGAAATTCTACGCATAAAGGGATTGTAAGAAATCGAGGTAGAAACTGGCTTTAAGAACTCCTGGCAAAGCTGGGCTGCAAGAAATCTAGACGCAGATGAACTACAAAATCATAGGTATAAAAGGGTTACAGGAACTCTATGCATAGGTTAGCTGCAAGCCCCCTAAGAAGAACTAAGTAACAAGAACTGTGAGCTTAAGTGACATACAAAAATTCTTGGCATAAGTATTATGCGAGAACAGTAGAATTAATTTAATTTACTATGGAATAGGATATGAGCGCTTGCATATATGATACTTTGAGCACACATTATGGCAACAAAATATTTGTTCATTATTTACCATTTTTAATTTTGGGGATATTTTTAATTTTTTTTTATTTTCAATTTTTGGGATTTTATAATTTTTGGGATTTTTGAATGTTTGGGATTTTTTCATGCACATGCTATGCCATTCTGTGAATATAAAGCATTGTTCATTTAGTAATTATTTTATTCCAAAATTATTCATAGTTATAATTTTAATGGTTACTATTATTAAATATTAACATTGATGACCTACAAGTATAATTTCTAGTTGAAGTGTTTTCTCTCCCTCTCTTACTCTGTACATGGTAGTATTTCTTCAGGCCTTTCCGGTTTCTTCTGTAGCACGACAATGAATGATTCTTGTATAACTCAACTTAAAAATTGATTTATGTTCTGTCCTTAAAATACTTCCCTACAAGGAGCTTCTAATGGGAGGAGCAAGCCCAAGCACTCTCTAGGCGAGTAAACACATGGCTTTGTCATGTGATCGAAGCTGGCGTTTGGAGGATCCTTAAAGTGGCTAAGTGGCAGTGGTCAGCACATATAATTAAGGAAGATACAGACAGGCAGTTCTTCAATAGTTTGCAAAGACAATCGTGTCTGAAGATTTATATCCCAGGGCTCAGCCTGTTACTATCATCATCAAATGGTATACAGGATACAAGTTTCCTTTACATACTTCCATCCGCTCAGAATTTCGTCGATGGTTAATCTATACTATAATAAGAGAGCTGTCTGTCATCCCGTCCGTCCGTCCGCTGTCCGAAGCCTTATTTTCCCCTATCTAATGCTGAAGAAAAAAATTCCGAGTACCCAACTTTTTTGTTACGGAGAGGGTATCTTGGATACGGGGAGGCACGTGGGCGCTTGCCTGCATGCCCGTGTTTGGACATGTTCATTTTCAACGGTGCTACGGGTGATGTCACTTAATTACGTCTCATCTAGACTATCAACCCTTTTGTTGAGCTGAGATGTTTTCCAATATATATTTTTATGACTTATTCAGCAAAAGGGTTGCACTTGGTACATATCAAGCCTTTTGAGCCGAGATGTTTTCAAATATATATTTCTATGACTTATTCATCAAAAGGGTCGCGTTTGGTGCACTAGTCTATACTATAATAAGAGAGCTGTCTGTCAATCCGTCCGTCCGTCTGTCCGAAGCCTTATTTTTCCCCTATCTAATACTGAAGAAAACATTCCAAGGCTCCTAATTTTTTAGAGTAGAATTGAATAGAATCGGAGTCAGCCACGACCACAGTGGTCATCTCAAGCGCTGCTCCCTAAAAAACTGAAAATACTAATTCAGCTTTGCCGTCGCTCAACGGTAGTCAATTCCTAAACTACTACAATAGTCAATAAATATCCTTAAAACTCAAAGTACTCCTACTCGCCCATTCGCAACAGCTTCCCCTCCCGGAGACAAGTGCGCTCGGGAGCACCGTACGAAGGAAGCGGTAATATAAAAGGTTCCCTCGTATATTTGTAACATGTTGGAAATCTTGGTTAAAACATAGTTGATCTAATTCTTAAGATAATTAGCCGTATCGTAGAACAGGTTCCAGACGTCCTCTAGTTATCCCCCCCCCCCCATGAACCAAGGTCCCAACAGCAGCAGCTTGGTCCCCTGCCCAGTATTTGTCCAACCTAGCTTTGAAGCTGTTGACAGATTCAGCCTGTACGACCCAGGCCGGCAAATCGTTCCACGTGCGCACTATTCGGTTCGGGAAGAAATCAGCCGCAACACGAATGCGGCATCGCCTCACGAGCAGCTTCAGGCCATTGGTCCGTGTCGTGTTTCCGGGGTCAAGCCTGCCAAACCGTATCCAGGATACGAGCCCGGGAATTCCCACGGCTGTGAAGGCCTGGTCACGGGCCTTTGTGAACTTGGTTGCTTCTGTGCACTTAATTGGTGAACTTCGTGGATTTTGTGGACATGGTGAAATTTGGAGTATTGTGAACTTTTTTGATAGGATGGTAAGATATTTTGAAATATATACTTTCATGACTTATTCAACAGAAGCGTTACGTATGGTGCACTAGTGGCTATAAAAATTTGAGCTCAGGACTCCTTCCTATATAGGCTGCGTGAGGCATTGCCGCTCTCCGATTGGATAAGCCACTCAGCCAGATTAAGGGAAAAGTTTACTCGCAACGCTCCCGTAGGATAAATAGAGAGGGTGCGCTCCTCTCTATTGGAACCTCCTTGCTTCCCTATCACCGTGTAAAGATCCATGACACACATCGAAGACAAGTCATTCAGCCATTTACGGGCACAAGAACCAGTTAGGTTGCAATTATTCTATAGACTTAAACAGAGTAGCTACAAAAAACGCAATGGGCTTAGAACAATACTAAACGAATATAGGCTACATGAACTAATAGCAGGTGGAGGAAAAGAACATCACAACTAACCATCGCTGCGGATGCTGCCCTCTCTTGTCCTCCGCCCGTCGGGTGTGGAGCCTTCACCCGTACGGTCCGCACCCTCGTCGGTGGACGACACGGACCTCCGACTCTGGGGCCCTCCTTCCGTTGAACATAAAAATAACAAATTAATTGTAAGCTAATTATGGTATTTTTAATACAGAGTAACAAAAAGATACAGAAAGTGTAGTCGTTGGAGCAACGTTACCACAAAGATAGGAGTTGAAGTCTGATCCACATGATTAATTTGAAAATTTTGTAAAGGACAGTATGGCATAATATTGTGATTAGCAACATTATCGAAAAATTTTTTCAAGTTGAATAACTTACTTTTTAACTAACACCTTTTCAAAATACTGTACTGATTACATTTAGATAATTATACCTTCGATTTAGTTAAGTTGAGCGGAAGCAGACCTTCCTAAATACCGTAATAAAGTGCAACTTGTTCAAAATACAACTTTAATTTTGGGTGATAAAATCAACCAAAGATTCGACTATTTCTAGCATTTATAATGTAGTGCTCTAAGATGATACCTTTAATGCCAGTGGATGCATATTTGATAATAAAAAAGTTTTGTATACAGTGTCCCAGCTACGTGCAAGAGAGCTCTGTCGCCCATTCAAGGCAGCGGTTACATAAGATAACCGCGCCAGGGATCAAAGTCACAAAATCAAAAGAGCATAAAACCAATTTAGAGGAGGATGCAAAGAAGAAAATCGCAAAAGTTTAACTCGATCGAATACAATTTTCGGTAGAAAAACCGGTAGGTAACCTGAGTCTGAGAGACTTAAATATTCCGTTTCGAGGATATAGTAGGACTACATGCTTTGTAAATGAATTACATGAACCCTTTGGAGATTTATGATTATTTTATTGATGCTACGCGCCTGGAGCTTCCAAGGACGGATAAACAGAAATGTAGAACTAAGAAAATCCTGGAAGCCTGCAGTGCTTCTAAGGTGCAGCTAAAAAAATGAAAAATAAAATAAAAACTCACTGTGAAGTTGATCGCTAAGAGATCCTCAAAACTAATCTAGGCTGATAACAATCGGGGTACAAAGTACTGACTGAATTAACCAGTTTGGTTTCTTTCAGTCATTAATCTAAAATGTTGGGTCTCACCCGTGGGTCGTGTGTTTTCCCAAAGTGGAGGGGGGGGGGGATAGAGGAATGTAACTAATGTCAGTTATTGTTGAATATCTTGTAAGGCATAGAACGGCAAATAACGCTTTGCCTATATCGGACAAGTTCACCAAATTATCCTGGGCACACAAGCGTGTAAGTGAACCAAGTCGATCCAGAGACGAAGGTGATGGGCAGCGGCCAAAGTCCAGACAGAGGAAATAATGATCCAACAGAGGTAGAATGACGACGAAGTCGCATTGACGGACTACTTCATTGTTATCAAGCTCAGTATTATCCTGATAGATGAATTTCAACAATATTTAGGCCGTTGGAATAGATGGATAGTTTTGAAGTTAGGTACTGAATAACTTTTGCCGTGTTTGCTTACTACTAATCAAACGAATGAAGTTAGACTACGCCTATCATCCCATAGACCCAACGTCTTAATGAAGATTGAACTCATACCTTTAATTTATAGGCATTTCATATTTAAAGTGTCCTGTTTTCACCTCCTAATAAAATTCGTACCAAGACGTAAGCAACAATAATTTTTTTTAAGCATCTTACGCACAAAAAATTAATCCGTAGGTGGGCTTTAGGCTATGAAGCAACTGTTATGTATTCCGAGACAACTTCAGTAAAATCATGTCCTTTTAGTAAAGTTGGTATTTAAAACCAATAATTAAAGTTTCAAAAAACATATTATGTAAAAAATATTTGGATTATGATGAAAATACCTCTATGGTGCGTCCAGCATCGCCTCCGCCTGCCTCTACAGTAGAGCTGGGAGATAGCCACTAAGACTACCATGCCTCCTGTGCCGGGAGTAGATAAAGGTAGAAAATTAGGGAAAGGACATAAACATGACGTGTGATTAGTGTACTAAATCTAGCGTGATCAATTGCAAAATTAATTCTGAGGATAGAGTAGGGATAGAAACTTGAGGGACAGGAGATGGATAACGTAGATATGCTTGTAGCACTCACGAAATTGGATGATCGACTGAGAAAAAAATTAGGATTAAAATGTGCACGTGTTGAACATGAAGGGAGATGATAGAATATGCTCGCAATAAAAAAAAAAGATTATCCCTTCGTAGTTAATGTTTCAGAATATGGTAAACAGTAGCTCACAAACATTAATAACTTATTTCTCATGGTATATTCTTCAACACTGTCTAATTAGGTACCATCTTGAATTGTTTCTAAATGTTGCATAAGTATTATGTATATCTACGCCTAATATGTATCTCAGGCACGTGTTCTGTAGGCATTCCTTGATTAGAATAAGTTATTAGCTGTATTTTTTATATGAAAAAGTTATATAAACTAACATAATTTTGATGGTTAGTATGATAATTATACAGTAAATCTTAATATTTCAAGTTCTCCCTTTACTGATGAAAATTTCATAATTGCGACTTTGAGCATTTGTTCACAGCACGCGCCTGATTATATGTAGCAGCATAAAATATCGAGGAATATTATTGAACGTTAACTACACCATACTAAGTAATTCATTGCATTTTAAAATTCAAAATTATATCGCAATAATTAATGAAAGTGATTTCATGCAGTTTCGCCCGGCGCCTCTGATTAAGTGGTAGCAGATAATCAGGCCCTGGCTTATCGGCGTGAAATAATTAATTAGATTTAATTATGAGAATGACAACACCCGGGCTGCTCTCGACAGCCCTGTGATCTTACCCTGATAATACTGCTGACGTTCGGAGGCCACAAACAAAATACTCCGACTGAAATGGGAATTATTCCTTGACGCATTCCCCAGAGTCTATGACCATATCGGAAGCTTATATAAGCACTTATCCGAAGCCTGTAGAGGCTTGGCATCAGAGAGTATAAGATAATTTCTTTAAATTTCCGATTTGGGGTAAATAAGTCCTCATCAATGCTACTTCCAGAATACAGCATCGTTACAGTAACCTGCAATGTAAGTGGAAGTGGGGTTGTATGATAACTGCGATCGTGTCTATTCGTTATTTGCGCACTTGTTTGTCCGGGTGCTGGTGCATGGCCTGATGAGTGTGTACGTCCACCTAGCCTCTTCCAACCGTTCATCATCTTTGACATCATTCATGCTTGATTTTGAATCGATACAAGCATGTACACTCCTGTGTGTATCTGTGATTCCACATTCATACGACCGGCTCTTGGTTTATGCCAAAAAACAAAATAAATAAATAAATAAATAAGTTTGCGTGAGTTCGTACGGACTGTGCAGCTTTCTTTCTGAAAATTCGTACTGTATTCCCAATGACTGCTCGTAATGACTCCTGCAATATTACGGACTTGTATGCAGCTCTATCAGTTGATCACGAGGTAAGCTATTATCTTCGCAGGATAAAAAGGGAAACCGGCTACGTACATAAAGCACGTTTAATTAGCAAATAGCAATTGTTGGGATGGAAACCAACCTATCATCAGAGCTAAGTAATGGGGAAAGAAAAATTTCCAACTATTATATTGTTATTATTTAACAAAGGAGATTAGCATACTAAATATTATCACTTATCCACTATATAATAAAACACAGTTGTTGGTCGCTTGCTCCCTTTCCCTTCCTTGCTTGTTCCAATGTTGGTCTGTCTCTACGTCACGCAGTTAAAGAGTTTAACAGGAGAAAATTCATGTACTGAAAAACAAATTGAGATACCATACAATTCCAGTGCTTGGAGTACCGGTGACAAATATAGCTCTGGATCTCCACCTCTGGATCGCGAGCTCTGGATCCCCAGCCTCTCGGTCCTCGCTTTCATTGCTGAATGATATCGAAGGAGTTGAATCTTCACGCTGAGCCAAGGAGCTTCTATAGAGGAGGAGGGAGCCGTGCGGCCTTCCTCGAAGTTATCTCTTCCTCCCTCGAAACACCGGGTCAATGTCTGAACGGTCGCTCAGTTGGTCTAGAGAATACCGACTCTGCAAGTAACCACCTTTTCTGCCCCCTCGTGAGAGTTTTACGGGGGAGCAGCAGATGAACCGAGTTGCTGATATGCGATTGGTGCTTAAGTGACTGGCGGCAGACATAAGAGACTCTTTAATGACATGCGATTGGTGCATGGGACAACTGTCTGACAGCCATAAGAGACTCTTGAGCTTCAACGGGCTGGGCTACTGGCTCCCTCCTTCTCTATAGAAGCTCCTTGCGTGCGGCCCTTGCACAGATTCGCCAGAGAAGCAACAAGATCTCTTATAGCTGTGAGACGCGTGCATGAATTTCATTGGTGGAAGTGATTGGGGAGCAGTGAGTTTCATGGGAGAGCAGCAGACAAACCGAGTTACTGACATGCGATTGGTATGTACGAGACTGGCTGCAACCATAAGAGACTCTTTACTGATATGCGATTGGTGCATATGAGACTGGCTGACCGCCATAAGAGACTGTTGAGCTTCACGGACGAAACTCCTGTCTCCCTTCTCTCCATATGACTTCCTTGCGCTGAGCAGACGCCTTTTTATAATGAATTTACATCGCAGCCAAATTTCGACGCAAGAGGTTCAACAATCAGTTGCTATCGCAAAGCTCATTGTTGTACAGCTTGCGTTTCACTAGTGGATGATTAAGCCTGCAGGGATGAGACCTATAATACAGCTTAACCTGTAGTGGAAACCGGAAGAATAAAAAGCTATATCACAAAATATTTGCCGTCATTTTTGATTTCTCAGCTCTCTAGAATCCTAATGTGTGGTAGTAGGTAAATTAACAAACAGTACACACTTAGCTATTCTTGAGGCACTGCGGATCGAGAGGGGCAGAGCAGAATGCGTAGGTAAATAAATTTACACCGCCAAATTCATTAATCAATTACGATAACATAACAACCACTAAATGAGTGGCCTGCTTTGGCATGGTCAGCGTCTCAGCAGGAAGAACGGGACTCAAAGAAATATTTACAGGCAGTCGCAAACCTTTAGGTTTGAGTCTGGTTGCTCACATTCCGTGTAAACCCAAGAATATCTCTCATGTACGATTACAGGCTGTGCAGAGACAAGACGACTAACGTATTATGGTTGGCGTCTGGAAATTATGAAGTTAAGCCCGTTCACATACTCAAGTACTTTTAATAGTCCTAAAGGTGAAATCATTTCGACAATAAGTTTTGTCAAGATCAGTACATATATAGAAGTGACAAGTCAGAGCCGTGAGATTTCTACTTCTTCAAGGAATTCTGCTTTACACGTTGCCTAGCCAAGGTTATTGCACAGCACCACATCTTACCTGCTGCCAAGGTAAGTAATATTATACAGCACCACATCTTACCTGCTGCCAAGGTAAGTAATATTATACAGCACCACAGCTTACCTGCAGCCCAGGCAAGGATATGCAGGCTGGAGGCAGCGTTGATGGAAGCAGCGTTGGGAGGCGGTTGAGGCTCAGGACCGGTTTCTTCCACTGCGTAAGTTAAAAGAACAGCTCATCAGCACAGCAGAGTTGTTCGCTTGACTATTTATGCATTATATGTTTATATTTTGAAATGGTGCTCAAATAAATCAGAGAGATGTTGAATTGGGTCAGTTTGGAGAGTGTGAGGAGAACGGGTCAAAGGTGAATGCATTTCTTGCGATGCCAAAATAGACATTTAAATATTGAAAACATCTTCATTATCTCTACGCAGTATCATGTACCTAGTACTATCAATGCTGATATCCGCGTTCTTCCTACGATGAATTAACCGCCAGTGAATGCACCCGCGATGAGTTCGTCATTCAATGAGTTTACTATTCGATACATTTACCGCAATGAATTTACCAGCGATGAATTTACAGTAAATCGTGGACGGAGCTTAACGCATGGAAGTACATGCATGTATATTTACTAGGTAATAGCGTGGCCAGGAAGCAAAGGGCGCAACGGGAGGACTCACGAGAAATTAGCACCAAAAAGTGACGTCATCATCGACGAATCTATGGCTGAGCAGTCTAGGACTAGGATTATTATAAGTAATTTAACCAGAAAAATCGTCTCAAATTGCGAAATTCATCTCTAGCGTATAAAAAAATGAAGATAATATTTACTAATTTAGCAATTATCTATAGAAAATTGCAGTGCATGCTGGTGGAAACTTTCACAGCACTAGCGCCGAATTTGGGCCCTTTCGGCGATCTGATTTACCTTCTTTTTCTTGTCTCAAGCCTTATTTACACTTCATGCTCAGTTCACAGTGCTCTTCACAGAACATATTTATTCCTTACAAACAAATATAAGCACCATTATAGCCAATTCTGTACGCGAGAGAAACCACAGTAACAGTTAGCCATTGCTCGAATATTCTGTACTTGGCGACAACATTTTACGGCATTTTGCAGCTCAAGTTGCTGGTCAGTCATGAGCGGGAGATTCAATGAAATAAATCGAAAAAATACGGCGAAATGTTCACGAAAACAACATAGGAAGGTCTGAGGTCCAACACGGAAATACTTCGACTCGTCGATGTGATGTAAATTTGCTACGTGCGGTCACGGCTAAGTTTTATTTTAGTCCTATTGAGTCCTCCCGTTGCACTCTTTGCTTCCTGAGCGTGGCCATCGCAGCTATAATCTGATTAGTGGTTTGCGTCGTTATAAAAGGACGGCAGAGAGTAATACCATTTTTTTTTGTGGTTCAGCACTGAAGTATGTTTACCCTTTTCTTTGTTTATCCTCTGGTCAATTTCAAGGTCGTGGGATCAGAGCAAATGCAGTTAACTTCGATGAAGTGAATTCATCCCGTGGTAAATGAATGGAAGCACTGAATGC
>LQNS02276498.1:14174979-14191715 GCA_001587735.2 Parhyale hawaiensis
TTAACACAGGCTCTCTGTTATTGACTTAATGACCTTGTTTGCGTGACAGCTAATCTGCTAAGAGCTGCTGTAACGAGCTATGCGAGGATACTACGGCCAGAAAAAAGAACAAAACTAGAAAAAGGATGTCACCATTCAGGCCGAGCTGTTGTGGGGTCTGCAATAGGCTATTAACAGCCGTAAATATTCCTATTTGTGGCAAGTGGCTGTCTATGGAGAGCATTTACCGAACACTAGCATCATATACAGCGATAGTTGATACAAGCACCCTGTTTCGTAACTGGATGATTTTGTTTAACAAATTTGTACTATTGACGGCTGTAAATAGCTTTTTTACCTCCGCCAAGAAGGTTAAGACTTTATCAGAGTGTGTCTATCTGTCAACAAGATAGCTCAAAAAAGTTGTGGGCAAAACTTCGAGAAATTTACAGGAACTGCTGGAAATGTTACGAGAAAAAAAAATGGCCTAATGTTTTTGCGATGATAAAGTTAAATCAAGAATTCAAGACGCATTAGAATTTATTGATACCATGACGTTGCTGGAAGGAAGTACATATATAGCCACTCTCTGAGGGCTTTCTCTAGTTTCTGTTGCAATGAGTGATATGTGAATTTCGAATACTTACTGATACTAGAGTTTTTTTTAACAAAATTGCAGTATTTGTATTCGTATAGTCATGTCCTTATTGCCCCTAACTGTCACCGTACTGAAAGTATTTACCGACAAGGAAATGAATCTTCTGCCCCACAGGCATTAACGGTAGTTACTTAATGTTTGTTGGTCTTTTTGTTTTTGGAAAGTGTTTACAGGTAACTAGGATATTATAAAAAAATATATTACTATCAGACATAGACTTCACACTGTCGCCACTGGCCGTCTTCTATATCCTACTAACATAATGACAATAGCTCATAGAGAGCCGGAGCGTAAGTTCCGGTGTCTCTTTGGGAATGGGCCTCTTGGTTCATCTACTGCCGCCTTTCTAATCTAATCTAAATTAAAGGTGTGGAAGTGGGTATTATTTTTAAGCTGAATATTGATTGATCTTGTGGTGTACAATGACACTTATTTAGTCCATCATTATACGTCAGAGACGTATAGTACATGTTACTACTTATAACTTACTGCTGCTGTGATAGTAGTATATAAACAAGAGACATCATTTTACATCGCAAACTCATCTTCTGATCTACCATGAGCAGAAGGCCACGCGTCATTTTCATTTCTTCTATGCTCCCGGTAACTTTTTTTTTTAGGTGGTAAATTGGTTACCAAATGGCAATGCTCATAGCTACTTCGAGCCAATGCGGCGCTCGTATATAAATTGAATTGGCAACTTTTCACATCATATATTTTATATGCTCTTCACTGTAGTAGATATTCAGGTGCAGCGGACAGCGTCCGCTATCTCCAAACAGTTAGTTTATCAATATTCAGTTCAGCAGTATGTCCCGGAAATACAAAAAAAAAAAAACTTGCTTCTTTGTTTAATCTTGGTTGACATTGAGGCAGAAAACTGTAGAATTTGACTTACAGGCCTACGTCAAAGCCACACAAACATTAAAATAATATTAAGTTAGAGGCAAAAAAACGAAGAAACTTAATTTGACTCACCAGCATACGTCGGAGACGTAGATGACGTGAGCGCTGACACCAGGATCGGCATGGAGCTGGACGGTCCAGTAGCCACGTAGACTTTAATATTGTAGGTCGTTGCCGGGTCCAGTTCATTGACTCGAAAACTTGGCCAGCTGGACGTGACGTTGGCCAGAAGTTCCCCCGACTCCAGGTACACCTGAATAAGTGAACAGCTTCTGGATATTGACCCTTAACTGCTACAGAGCTGCCTAAATACACAGTTGGGGCGGCCATATGAAGGTATCTTCTTGTTTTACTGACCTTCAACGGCCTGAAGGATTTTTTTTTTCAATCTGCGGCCCGAGGTCCTAGGGTGGGCTACAGGTCGCGGTTCTATAGTTGCCACCTACGTTTTTTCGGTTAAAAATTTCTTGTAATTGATGAAAGACAAGTGATGCGAACTTGCGCCTTGCGGTCTAACTAAAATAGAATAAAATTATTGCATAGGTAAATTGAAGTCATCTTGACCGCACCCCTCAAAGTGAAAAACACACGCACTGGTTCCTGTTGAAAATATAGGTAAACTGGGCCCAGAGAAGTGTACGGCTGCAGCCAACTACGCATCGTCAAAACCATGGTCCCATCGAAAGAAGTTTGTTATGCAATGACCCGTGCCCCCAAAAAACTCTATGTCTTAGAAAGGTAAGTGCGCCCATGGCAGCTCTGCGTACCAATGAAATGCTGAGTCAGAGCGTGAAGCGAGGTAAAGCTCACTTGCGTGGCTTTGTATTCAAACTTGCAACGTCCAGTGATATGAGTTCAGCACCCTAGGCTGCTGTTACCGAGAATTATTGCTGAGAGGGCGGGTAAGGCGAATACAAAATGCGTTAAGACCAACCCAACAATATGAAATTACTGCAACATGGCCACGCCCACCAATACTCAAATGACAGAACTGTAACATATTTGAGTACAGAGGATAGCCGTGATTTCAGATGACCGGAGAGTAATTAGGCTTATTTGAATAGCTGCAGTAGCTACCCTCTGATATCTATTATTGTCTACGCTCTACATCCCAGCTGAACGAGCCTCTGTTTTTGAATAGGGGCTTACAGTACGCGCAATATTCATTTAAATATTTAAATTCAGCATTACCTGCAATACATGCAGTAGCAGAAAAAATATTATATTACTATTGCCTATACCATACAGGCAATGCCTGCTGCAGTCAGCTATTACATGTAGTATTATGTGCAGCAATTAAATTATTGCTTACGTTACAACTCCACAACAGATTCAATACCTACAATATACTTTCACCATTATTATAATTATTACATGAAATGCATAAATACCGGTTATAAACCTTGTATTCATTATTGCATACACTGATCGACCCAATAAGAGTGCTAAACTTTTTACCTTTATAAGTACCGAAAACAGATATGTACTGTTTCTGCAACAAACTTGTATTCATTATTGCATACACTAAACCAGCACCGGCAATAAGCTAATAACTAGAGCAAGGATTTACGGCGTTTAAAATATTGCAGTTATAACTCCTGAAAATTGCTCTTATTGCACCTACAACTTGCTCTTATTGCACTTAAAAATTGCTCTTGTTACACCTAAAATTTGCTCTTATTGCACCTAAAACTTGCTCTTATTGCACCTATATTTGCATAAAAGCAATAGAAGTGGAAGAAAAAGAAAACAAGGAAAAAGGAAAAACAGCAAAAAAAATTGAAAGGACAAAAAAGTCGGATAGCAAACGGGAATAGCATGTCAGTGGATCAACGGACACCTATATCATTTCCAAATACCATTTGTCAGTAGTCATTGCGCTTGTGCTAATTGACAATTCTTCCCAATGGAGAGAATGATTTTTGCAAATATCCGCTTTACCTGTCCGTATGACAAATACATGGAACAATAATTGATAAGGGAACCAATTGTCATGACGTATGAAGTCCTGTGACACTTTGCAGTGATAATAAGTGTTATGATTTCAGACGTCCCTCATCGCAACGCGTTCACTCACGAAAATGAACACGAGCTGTGCGTCAACATTATTTGTCTCTGCCCACACGTAGAAGTGTCTTTCATTCATATGAATGACGCCGCGCGTTGTTATGACAGGAACAGCCTATTTTCAATATATTTATAGCCTGATCAACCGACAGAAGAGAACTCAGCACAGGGGAATCAGCTGGACTTCCAAATCAAAGATGGCATCCATGTTCTTACAACATTTTCAGGTTTGCTAGTTTTCTGTCTTAAACGGGAGTACTGTACAGTGATTCTGATGATTAAAGTGAAGAGAAAAAAAACATTTTCTTGTCGACTTGTCCATGTTCTATGAACGCTGCAGAGGAACATTTTAGCATTTATAAGTTTTGTTTACTGAACTTGAATGGCGCAACGCGTTCAAAAAAGGGACATACACCATTCTTCAGTCTACCGCTTTTCCTGCAGCTGCTTCTCTCAAATCAATGCGCTGCGTCCATCAGTTTGAGCGAATGCGTTACGATGAGGGACGTGTGAACACGGCCTAATATATTGCATTTATAGCTCTCATTGCACTTATTGCAGTTACGCTGGAAACTGCACTAAATCCAGGCTGTGCTAATAACATTCATTATTACCTTCAGCATAGGCAATAACTTCTATAAACTTCATATTCATTATTACATACAGTACCAACAATAAACTTATTACATTTATTAAAATCTCCAGCAGGCATATTACGGTAGCTGCAATATGCTAATTATTCGCCCATTATGGGACGCACCTCAGCTCGATATAATGACGTGCCAGTGGAGGACGAGCTCGGCTTGTCGCACGTCACCGATAAGGACGAGGAAGTGATGTTCAGTAGCCGGCAGGATGATAAGGGCGGCGGGGAACCTGTTCATAATTGTCAAAGTAAGAGTCACATTACCATTTCCAAATGTATTTAAAGAAAACGGAAATATGCGCATACAGCAAAGTTCCCATTTACCTGGATGCCCAATACATTTTTAGTTCTAATGTTGGTTTAATTTTATCCTGTATATTGCCAATTTTGACTAAATACACAAAAAAATATACTACAAGTCTTGCTCCCCTTACAGGCACTTTCAAACTTAAGAATATCCGAGTTACGAACATTCGTATAATGGAAAACAGCTGCCTGCCAATTAACGTTGGCGAAATACCGTTTGGTGAACGCAAGATCGTACAACGGATAATCATGTTCAAGTGTTTCTCTTCTATCTAGTAAATGTTTCTTGTAAGTCTTGGAAAATGTTACTTTCTTATTTAGAGTAGTAATGACAGTTAAGTGACGTCAAATGGGAAGTACAAATTGAAGTTTAATACTTACGTAAAGGACAATTTACGAATAATTCAGCGTGCGAACCTTGGAACCTATCGCGTTCGTAAGTTGGAGCCTGTCCGTATATATATATAAAAGGCGCCATTGTCTCTGCTTTAACATTTTCATATATCGATGCTGGCGAGGCGATTTTGTGGTGGAAAATATAATAATTCAGATAGTAAATATATAGGAACTGTTCCAATTAAAAATTTCTACGATAAAGGCAATGATATAATTATCAACACCGGATCCCAAAAATCATTTTGCTTTAAGCTTCTCATAGGAAGAGCTAACGTGACCCCTCAGCAATAACTTTTTACAACGCTGTAAGTATACGTAGAAGCTCACAGAGTAAAAGCAGAAAAAAGTATGCAGCGTAAACCGCATCGCTGTACAAGTACATCTTATTTAAAATAACACCGAATATAATTTGGGATGCACTTTAAATGGATACCAGGTATGCGCAGGTCTTGCTGTGCACAGGAAATTGATGAGAGAATGGTAGGCGAATGGTTCATTGATGATAAAAACTAGACAATTGTGGAGTACTTTATTTTGAAATTCATTAATTTAATGTATCTTAGAAATCAATTTCGTTCCGTGTTGATGCCCGGGCCAGTACGGTACCCTCTAATGTGCACCCAATCAACCAACAAAACCAGCCCTCAACTTATTACCAAAAGCCTACAATTCAAGCAACATAGTCAATAAGCAAGCAAACAATTCAACAAAAATACAAATTGGAGTTTTAATATTACATGATAAGACCTTGCCAGAATCTGTGGGAATTTGCCAGAACAAACGTTTTGATTTTCTTTTGTGCCTTTGCGTCTACCATGGAAAATATTATAATCCATTGCAAGTTTGATGGCACGCCTATAATATAGTTATAGCACTTGTGATGTGGAGCTTTAAAACGACACGTGTGGTTTCTGAGTTTGTATCATGGATGCTGTTTTAGATGCTATATTGAAAGCGTAAGGAGCAGACGAACTTCCGGAGGGATTGACTTAATCTCAAGCAAACTAACAATATAGATGATGCAACTAAGTAATAATAATACACAGTTTGTCAGTTATTCGTTTAAGTGGTTTGTCTCTCCGTCCCTGTGTGAAGCATTAGACAGGAAAAGTTTGTCAGGTGAACGGCAAGACACCAGTTGCTTTGCCAAGTTTTCTAAATATGAGAATCAAAAACAGCTCAAGTACCTCTACAGGCCGCACTACCCGTTACTCTTTTCAACGCATTCACTCATACACCCGTCCGAATGTTCTGTAGCGTCGTTGTTAGCACAACTTTGTGCACACCGCAAAAGTTAACAAAATGTTTGACGTCGAACCAGTTTCCTCAGCACGTGTCTCTAGGCAAGTTACGGATAGCTCTTCAAATCTGGAGCGAAATAAAATTCAGAAAACAGTGCCCTTTTCTGTAGTTTCGACGCAGAATAGAGAATTGAGATCAGTGAACGCGTTGAAAAGTCTAACGTGTGAAACAGCCATAATTGGTAGCACAGATATTATATGGTGAGCGCTTCATGTAACAAATAAATTTTTCTCTTTGAGTCCATTATAGGCAAATTAAGATTATTTATAGAAGATACGCGAAGGAAAGAAACATATTCCTGCGAACAAAGGAAGATAAAGAATGCAGGAAATGGTGACTTTGTAGAAGTAATTATTTATTGACGTCATTTGATGACGGTACGGATAAAAAACAACTACTTCAGCGAACTCCCTGTTTTTCGATCGTATTGGTAGTGCTGTTCTGAAGAGCACCTTACAAGTTTATCAATGCCTACTAGCTGGAACCTGTGAAAATTCCACAGAACAAAGGAATTATTGTTCTTCAGTGATACCCCAGACCCGCATCATGCTAATTTTCCCCTCTTTAATATTGAAGAAACCTGTGGAAATTCTACAGAGCAAAAGAATTGTTCCTCAATTGTGATGCCCTCGAACCCGTATCATGCATACCAAGGGTGAAAAATGTTCCAAGTCAGTTCTGTGAATCTTCTACCTAAGACCTGTCAGCAGTAGCACGTTAAATTTGAATTTGACTTCTTCTCCTATTGATCCCTTCCTAGGTCGAATTAATGATACTTCAAGGAAACCCTAATTACTCAAAGTATAAAGGGAAACGACATAACCCAAATACTGCACGGCAGCCTGCGGGCCATTTCATGGTACGAGCTGGCTGGCCCACTAGCTGGCTTGCTGGCTGGGACGGGTGGCGTAGATGCAAGCTGAGATTTCTTTAAGTTCTAAAGCATCAAGGAGCTTCAATAGAGAAGGAGGGAGCCTTGTGGCCCAGTTACAGACTTGCCAGCGAGTCAACCAGATCTCTTATGGCTGTGAGACGCTCATTAGTGGAAAAGACGGGGGAGCACTGAGTTTCACGGGGGAGCAGCAGACGAACCGAGTTACTGATATGCGATTGGTGCATACGACAACTGGCTGACAGCCATAAGAGACTCTTGAGCTTCAACGGCTAGGCTACATGGCTCCCTCCTTCTCTATACAAGCTCCTTGAAAGCAGTAGAATCGTGCTATTCTTCATTTGCTTTAGCTGGCTGCAAAGACAGTCTACGCGAGAAAATTTTCAGATTTTTGGTTCTCGGTGCACTGGAGCTAAATAGTCTTCGGTATTCAGGTTACCACGCTCCATAAATATTCATTCCTTTATGATTCTTGAACGATAATTGTTTGTAAACAGGTGCTGACATCGTACTCTTGCTTGCCCAAATGGCTGCTGAACGGGTGCAGGCCAAGCAATTGAGTCTCATATCTAAAGTGACTTCGAGAACAGAACTCACCAGGACGCCGCCGCAAAAGGCTGCCATGAGCAAGGAGGTTCTAATAGAGAGGAGTGCACCCTCTCTATTTATCCTACGGGAGCGTTGCGAGTAAACTTTTCCTTTAAACTGGCTGAGTGGCTTATCGATTCGGAGAGCGGCATTGCCTCACGCAGCCTATATAGGAAGGAGTCCTGAGCTCAAATTTTTATAGCCATTAACCATCGACGAAATTCGGAGCGGATGGAAGTATGTAAAGGAAACTTGTATCCTGTTTACCATCTGATGATGAAAGTAACAGGGTGATTACTGGGATATAAATCTTCAGACACGATTGTCTTTGCAAAAATATTGAAGAACTGCCTGTCTGTATCTTCCTTAATTATATGTGCTGACCACTGCCACTTCAGCCACTTTAAGGACTCCAAACGTCAACTTCGATCACGTGACAAAGCCATGTGTTTACTCGCTCAGAGAGTGCTTGGGCTTGCTCCTCCCATTAGAAGCTCCTTGGCCATGAGACAGCCACCTCGAAGCAATTTTTGGTTCCACTGCCGAAGACTTATGTCATCTCCCTCTATGCTTACTCCGAGCCTAATTACTCCTCGCTAATGTCGATGAAAGCGTTACGGCTGTACTTACTAACTGACTAACAAAGGAACAAGCAGATTTATAATATTGATTAGAATTTACGCACCGCGAGCTCTAAAACCATGCAACTTAGAAGTGTATAAAAATGAAAATTAGAATCCCTGGCACTGCCGAGAGGTACTTAGGATCTGCAATGAATGGATTTCACATTCGGCAAGGTAAGAAGTGGGTTTACTTTGAAAGTGTTGCCTAGAGTTTCGGCACCATTTCCAGTCTGACCTAATTTTTGTGTATCTATTTCCATCAGTGTGTGACAAGAATATTTTAATTACGTATAGTTATACATATGATATATGTAGCACGAACTACAAAGATGTAGAGACTCAACAGTAGCCATTACGGCAATAAGATTTCTGAAAGACTATCGTGACATAGCATGTTACCTATTTTACTAACTGTACGGATCAAAACGATCTACTAGAAATACTTAGGCACAGAAGATGGATTTTATTTATAGAAGAGCAGCCATGTGATACAGGACTTTCAGCTCATAATTTGAAAGCGAATTATGGGATATCAAATACTCGTTGCATTTTATAAAACATCAGTACCGCTTGTATCATGATAGAAGATGAGGGTCGTAAGAAACAATGTATTCATATATCTGTAAATGCGAAAAGAATAATTGTTACTGAAGCTTCGAAGTATTGTTTTTATTAACCACTATAATTTATCCATGAAATTGAGCTTGGAAATGAGAGATTTCTAAAGCAGTAGAAAACTTCTGACGGCGCCCAACAACTTCTGCTTAGATTAATATTTTGCAGGCAAAAATTGAATGGAACATAAAATTTTTTAAATTTAGTTCATGAAAAATATGATATCCATAGCATCAGTCAGAGATTCTTGACGACCAGCAATTTATATGTAGAATAATATTTTACCATAACAATCTGCCAATATAGGAATATGTTAAGAGTACCTGTCAATTATGTTATGCAGTAATTTGTCCCAGAACTAATCATAGCGTTTTTGCAGTATCCGTAGAGATCACAAATATACGTTCAAATTTATAAATGAAACACTGTATATAATAAATAGCCTTCCACGAATTTTTCAGAATTCGTACAATAATATAAGATTAAGAATTGACAACAATATTATTCAGCTATTAGGCTATAAGGTAGCGCAGTTGCCATTTTCTGGACATTCCGTTCAAGGAAAAATCTGCAAAATTTTTCATCATTAACAACTTGCTTCCATTCTACATCGGAAAGTTTATTAATTATTTTTGCCATTAAGAATCTTTTTCAAAAACAAAAACTGGATTTTTGTTGATAATAGCGACATCTCAATTTTGTGTAATTACGAAGAAAAATAACAATCCTTACTCTTATATAGATTTTTTTATTTCCAAAACCAATTGTAAAAGCGATGTTTCTAACTTAGAAAAAATTAGTGAGACGGGCTGATTTCCAATTATTTAGATGTAACGCAAGGAGTTGAGAAATATTAGAAAAACAAAATGAGCGGCCTAATAAGTGGTAATATCAATAAGAACGCAGGAATAAGTACAAATTAATGGGCTATTCTCTCTACATTTTGGGAAGGATAAGCCAATAAGTACCGGTAATGAGTAATGTGTCTGAAACGAAAATTAACTTTTCATCCTGTACACTTTGAAAATAATTTTATGTTATATATAGTCACGTGGCTCGTATATTCTCCCATCTTTTGCCTATTCAGCTTTCATACACAAATGTTTATAAATAAATATACACTGCTTGTTATTATCTAGGACTGAGTTATATAACCACAACGGTAATTGCGTAACTTTCGAAAATTTCAGCGGGAGCAAATTTCGTGCCGGCAATTTTAATCACCACGACTATTAACCTGTCGATTAGTTATAACTTTGATACGAACTATTTTTCAAAATTTTTGCTTTCAAAGTGTACTTTCTATAAATATTTTGAATTATTAAACAATTTCAACAACCTGGGAAAAAACAGTTGCTCATACGTAACTTTCAACTGTGATGAGACTTTCGCTAAGCTGCTGCCGCATAACTTTCTTGATAATATATTATTCTGATCCGAAACAAAGCCTCCTAATCCTAACCATAAAAATAACAAAGAAACCTACAACGTTACAAAATATAATTTTCGAGTTTGACCTAAATATCGCACAATTTTATCAATTTCTTATAAAACTTTATTCATGTCTATAAAATGAGCAGAAATAAGTAAAAAAATTAACAATAAGTTTGACACTTACTTGCAACTTTGATAAGAAACTTGCAAGGCTGTAGCTGGGTGCCGATATCGTTAACTCCGTAGCAAAAGAGCTCCTTAGCGGCGGTGTCTCCGTCTGGCTGAGCAGACACCTCTACAAACGACCACTGGTGATCGCTTGTTTTTGAAGGAGCAGACCTCTTTCTATAACCCGAGCTTGAGGATCTTTTATGGAAATTGTTTTGCAATCCCCAGCTCACTGGAGCTTGTCTTTTTTCCTGAATCCCGGAATGTAGAAATTCAGAAATATTGGGAATGTCAATTTCGGTTGTTGCGTGTCTTTCATACGCGGTCAAAATTTTGGAATTTCCTCTTTCCGTATCACGTTGAATTTGTTGACGTCTCAAAACGTCGGCTTGGTATTGGGTAATATTGATGTACTTTTGGTAGCCGTTTATAACATTTAATTGATCGTATTTCCTAGTATTAAAACGTTGCTGAAAACTAAACTGGTTTTGTAAATTAATGGTTCTGTCATCAGAACGATATAGAACTGGTTTTGAACGAGCATAATGCCCATTTTCTTTACTGGAAAGGTCATGAAACCTTCTAGAAATGTCGCTGCGGTTATTCTCTACGTTGATAGCTTCAAACCAGTTTGCATGGTATAAGCTCTGTGGGTCTGCAAATTCCAGAAGAGTTCTTTTAGCTCGCCTGGAATGTCCTAAATCTGAAATGTCTTTAACGTCATCCAAACGCCGTAATCCAAACCCGTCACTTGTGAAATTCCATTTCCAAATAAATTTTTTGACAGGCGGGCTGGATTCCACTTGACAACTGATGTTGATAGGGTGATCGTAAATAAAGAATGTGGCTGGGGAGCTTCGACACTCTGGGATATCTGCAAGAATAAAAATTTCTTATAGTCTTCAGTTTACAAAGAACATCGAATCATAGTTTCAAGATTTATTGTGGCTGGGAGCTCCAAAGTTTGGTACCGGCGAAACACTAAGAAATATGTTTTTCTGTTCTAAGTTTATAGAAACAATCATTATTTCAAGTTGTATGAAGACTAAAGAACTTCCATACTGAGAGCATGGGGTGTAGGTAGGCAATAGGATATCATAGTTATTGAAGCTTATAAACATAAAATAAACTAAAAATGAGAGAATGATATATTTTATACATGTTCGATTAAATATTAGCTTATAAAAATCACAGTATAATTCCTTACAGAAGTAGTATACTATAAATTGTATTCTTAGTTTAGGATAGTCTACAGCGTTGTGGGAAATATTACTACAATGACAGTTCAAGAAAGGTTCTATAGGTTTCGTACAACAGATAAAATTTTTATTTGTTGTATATGAGTCGAGCATTAACACCATGACTTTATTATTTAATCTTACGAGCAATAACAGCATGACTTTATTATTTAATCTTACGAGCATTAATAGCATGACTTTATTATTTAATGTTACGAGCATTAACAGCATGACTTTACTGTTTAATGTTTTTCCAAGCTCGTAAAAACTATTTAAAAATTAGTCGACGTTTTAATAGGGGAAGTTGTGTTGTCATCTTTCAGCCACGATAGCACCAGCCGACTTTGCCCGTGCATTTTTTCAATGTATTAAAAGTGATTTTACAAAGTCTTAGAGGTAATATGTCCAACAACTATTGTCTAATGATGTCGCAGCAACATCTACAAAAAAAAAAAAAAACACGCATAAAGGGTATGCTTATTAAGCTGTGTTTTCGTGGATGTAAATTTCAGTTGTTAATATTGCTATTGTTCCAACTTGTTAATTGAAAATATCATGCACATTTTTATGCATTTTAGGAAAACTTTCATGAAGTATTTGAAAATCATTATGCCAATGTTTACGTATATACCAGTAAAGTTTACAAAATGAATTGTTTGTTCTGTTTATAGAAAATGGTTTATAGAAATTTCTATCAATAAGATACGAGACGCTTTGGAGCTTCGTTACAAACCATATAAGCGAAAAATGAAAAATATTACTCTAGGAAAGAAACAATGTGTATAGCAATAAGAAATCTTTGCTTTTAAAATGCATAGCCGTAGAGAGTCAGTCCCTTGCAGCGTATATTATTTCGTTCCCTATGAGCGCTCGAAGCCTGAATATTTGAGCATAAGGTAACGGCAGGAGTGGCAAATGCTGAGTTTTATCGGAAAATACTCATGTTTGTTGTGTAGCAAAATGAATTTTAGGGCGAACATTGAATAAGTTAAGGCGGATGGTACCGAGGTAAGATTCAGGCATTATGTGATGTAAATGCAATAAGTTACAAAGAGTCTGGCTACTATTTAGGTTGCGTATTTCAGTAAACAAATTGGAATCTTAGAGGAAAAAAAATCACTTTTTGAAAATGTCCCCAAGAGCATCACGGAAAATATTCATACGGAGCATGAGTTCTATTTCAGTAGCAATTGCTATTGGATTATTATAACACTCTTATTGAGCAATGCAATGCACTATAAAATAATGGCTGAAAACTGAAACTCATTGAAAAAAGAATACCATATACATGAGAGACATATTGTTAAAAAATTGTCCAAAGGTGATCCTGAGTTTGAAATATTTTGTGTAGCATAAAAGAAGTCAATTTGCTTCTGTTCAAACAGATATGGTATATAATAGTTCCACTTAGCAGGTCCTTACGGTTATTATTCAGAGTATAGAATATGTTTCAGCATGGAAACTAATATTTTCCAGGTTCCTGGATGAACCTATATACACATAATTACAGTTTGTATAATTTACAGAAATTCTAAAACATATAAAATGTCGGTGCAGCAAGAAAAATAGGTATTTGTTTTAAATTTTTGACTATCTGTTCAATAATTACAGGCTGTTTAAGCTGAAAAATTTTCTTCGTGTCATGAATCAAGTGTCCCAGCTAAAATCAGCCAAGCTTAGAAAAGAAACATGTATAAAACCAAATTATAATTTCAGGGAAAATTAAGCCACCGATATAAGGCACATCATAATATAATGCACTGTACATGGTAGTTAAACCTCTTGTTCTGCATAGCGGAGTGGGAGTTGATAACAAAGATGTGTTGCTTTTAATTTTCATATTTTGCTCATAATTCCAGCTTTGCAATATCCCCTTACATATTCCCATTGTTGTAAGAAGCCGGATTGAGGAATATTGATTAGATGAAATAAATCTCTACTCCAATGGTATCGAACCTAGTAGAACCGAAGAATTGCTGAAATATCAAGCGCTAGAATTAATATAGAAGTTTATGGAATCAACGGCGCATGTTTATCTAGAAAATTTTAGCTAGCCAGTTTATTGTCCGCAACACAGGCGCATCGGTGGCTCTGAAGTCCGAAACGCTATTTTTGTTATTTTTTTCCATACTGAGCGGATACACTTGTAAATTTTATTGTCTCCAGCACGTGGATACGTCCCGATATGCAGCGTATATATGTATTAACTACATCAGAATTGTTTGGCCTTACTTACGCCTGGAATAGATCTGAGAAGTAGACTTCTCCTCTCAATTTTTTTTTTGTTTAAATCAGAGAAATACATAAAGGGCTCATGAGTATTCGAACCGGAGACTTAAGTAACACACGGTGCATGAAGGTTTTTAAGTGAAACCATTTAAAATCTGCATGAAAGAGCATGACAAGTTTTCTCCTAGATAAAAACTGTACTCACAGTTAAGTTTAAGTACCACAGGAGGGCTGTCGGAAGTACCAATACTGTTACTGGCGCTGCACCAGTACCTGCCAGCGCGGTGCCGGGACACAGTCTGCAGTACCAAGTGGGCTCCTGAGAGCAGTACTCCAGAACCCTGGGTCTGTACCTCGCCCTGTTAATGGAAAAAAGAAATTGAGCCATTAGGTAAAATGAAAACGTATAATTTCCTGTACGTGCAGATAAATAGAAACGCCTGTAATGTAACTATCAGGTTTAATGAATAAAGTCGTGACAGCTTCAACGGGTACTCAACATATATACGGGGATGAGGTATTTACCTCCTCGTACCAAACCATAAATAGATACACGGGTTACTTCTGTCATGTGACGCTCCACACGCACACAGGTACACTGAATACTTGCATCACCATATGACACGCACCACTTAGGTGCACGGATACTTATCACCCTGTACCACAATACAGACAGGTACGGTGAATACTTACCTTCCTGTACCACAACACATAGACACAGTATTCCGAGTACTTACCTCTTGTACAACTGCACACACCTTTACGCCAAGTAATATCTCACTGTACCACACTACACATCGGTAAGCGGGGTACTTACCTCCCTGTACCATACCACGGGGCCAGCAGGTGGATTAGACTTTACGAGACAGGTGAAGTAAAGATCCTGGCCGGCAGTTAGCTTGTCAGGATCCAAGGATTTACTCAGAGATGCCTTAACAATTGGAGGATCTGGTGAACAAGTTCACAAAGTGTTATTCTTTAACATTCAGATATTGTTAGCTAGAGACGGTATTTTTTTGCCATTATCCCTTACTGAAACCCAAAAATTGTAGACCATTATTTTGGTAGATTTTGATGAGCTGAACACAAATTTATTGGTCTCAGCCGTTGGGGGAACTTACTGTTTTTTGAGATGTGCATTTATTAAGCCAGCATTACATCAGTATTCAAGCACAGTTAATTACGAAATATTATCATAACATTTGCATCCAAAACATAAGCCAAAGTTTTTATTTTTCCTATCTTCGTTCTTGTGAAATGTGGAAAAATATTCCATTGTAAGGTTAACAGCACGTGTAATATCTATGAGGAGCAGCTTGATCCCCGACGCTACTCCCAATCCCAGATTATGAAAGAAATTACGCCTTCTCTCCTACTTTATACTGACAGCACATGGTTGGATGAAACCATGGAGGTGATGAAAAAAGAGGGAGCCTCAGCTCTCCATCCCCTTCAAACAAAAAAGTAAAATTTTCGCTAGTATTGGCTTTGACGACGTCGCCGAGAAGCAGAGCTAAGGAGCAGGATGATATACAGTGATGTATAGCTTAAGAGGAAAAAATCTGTTACATGCTTCTAGTTGTGGTTTCTTTCGTTCGTCTATCCATCCATTTCTTCGCCTCCAGGTTCAGATAGACGAAAGCAAGGGTATCACTGGCACGGTTAAGCGAGCTAAAGTAGAGTATGAAGATTCCCGATATACAGCACTACTTTTCTAGCTCTTACTTGGAAGTTTCTCGACCGATTTAAATGCCCTTTAGAGCCAGTTCCAACCATTGGAATTCAACCATTTCGCGAAACAATATTTGACGCTCGCTCTTCCTAAATCACCTCTGTAGATGGACGAGAGAAGCGGTGCTCTCTGTAGATGGAACAACCATGTTATTGATATCGATAGGTATTAGTTGAGTTCTTTGCACGTACTGCAGCCGACTAACATGCGGCAAATGTTAAGAATGAAGGATAGGAAAAAGAGACTGGCCAACCGACCGGCTAACAGACAACCGATCGATGGTGAACCGTTGGAGAAGCATAAACACAGATAGGATCCGACAACAGTTGAACGCTCTTATCGTGATGCAAAATTGATCTGGAACTTGTAGCCTGTATGAAGAGTATGCTGATGTAAGGGCAGTTCTATAGAACGATATTTTGAGTCAACAAAACTGATAAAGGGAATTGTATAGTGCGTGCAACAGCAGCTTTCAAGTTGTTTGAATACATAGTGTTAGACAAAATGAGTCTTGCCCTAGAGACGGTTGACAATCAGTTTGGGCTTTAAACAATACACTTAACAGAGTTGACAATTTTTGCTTTAAAGCAGACTATATGGCATAATCTCTCAAACGGTTCATGCGCGTATGCGTGTTTCTTGGATGGAACGGAAGCCTTTGACCGTGTGAATCATTGGATGCTTCTTAAAAAGCTATTAGATGAAGGAGCACTGCGAACCATTGTTGGCTTGCTAAAACTCTGTTACAGGAATCAAAAGGTCTTAGTACAATGGAGGAAGTTCTTCTCTGAGGGTTCCGTACTACTGATGGAATTCGACTGGTTGGGCTTCTCTTGCTGTTGCTTTTTAAAGTCTTTATTGTAGAGATGATTTACAACACCAGCTAATTGGCTAGGGAATTGGCTGTTTCATGGGCGGGCGCTGTATGAATGCCATCACCTACTCTAACGATATGGT
>LQNS02276498.1:14191831-14210884 GCA_001587735.2 Parhyale hawaiensis
TTCTCTTGCTGTTGCTTTTTAAAGTCTTTATTGTAGAGATGATTTACAACACCAGCTAATTGGCTAGGGAATTGGCTGTTTCATGGGCGGGCGCTGTATGAATGCCATCACCTACTCTAACGATATGGTGCTCCTTGCACCTCATCACAGCTCTCTCCAAAGGCTAGTTTCCATATATGTGATTACGAAGCTCATCAGCTTGATATTATATACAAGACGGATTAGACAGTGTGTATGTCGCTTGACCCTCGTAGCAGCAAGTAGTGCAGAATTCGACATACTATGTTAACCGGTGTGTAATTTGCCAATGTACCTAGCTTTGTGTATTAGATATCTCATTAATAAAAAATTTGACGATGGTGCAGGTATTGCACACCAGTTAGGCGCTTAAAAGCCACAGGCAATCAGATATTAAGGCAGTCCCACAGTTGTTCCCAGACTGTCAAGATTCAACTATTCAAAATTTCTTGCTATCCAATGCAGTGCAACTCTCTTAGGGCTAAATTGATGAGACGAGCCATCCATCAACAAGTGCCGTGCTGCAATAATGAGGCATTTCAGCGGTTAGCGGGTAGTCTCAGATACGCATGAGCTAATGATGTAAAGATCTCGCATGATCTATGGAATGTCACAATATTCTTTTTCGCAAATGTGCATATAGCCTGTAGATGAAAGTAGAAAATTCTGAGATCTCGTTGCTTCAGGGAAAATGCTCTGACCACTTTATCAGAGTTCGGCGCTCAAGCAGCTATGGGTCAAGATTCTGTTTGTGGGCGATGACTTCCATGATAGGAATTATCTCTGCCTGTTGTGACTGCTACCTTCTGCTGCTTAACGCTCTTTAATTGTTCTGCCTGCCGAAGTGAGTTTATTTCACTATTATTTTTCTCTCTGTTTTCTTACTGTTTCTTTTTTATCCGCTATCTTTGTTTGATTTTGCTTTATTCAATGCACAGTCGGCCTATGTGAATGCCTGTTATTATATTAATTACTAGAACGCCTCGTGGCGTANTGTTCTGCCTGCCGAAGTGAGCTTATTTCACTATTATTTTTCTCTCTGTTTTCTTACTGTTTCTTTTTTATCCGCTATCTTTGTTTGATTTTGCTTTATTCAATGCACAGTCGGCCTATGTGAATGCCTGTTATTATATTAATCACTAGAACGCCTCGTGGCGTAAGACCATCACCCGCGGTGGGGGCAAATTCAACGAAGTTGTTTTTGTAGGCCAGCTAATACTAGATTTCATGAGGATGCTGTGTGCAGCAAGGTGGGGCACACGGATGTGGGGCTCATTTGAACTCTTTATGAAATTTATGCCATTAACATTATTACCAGCCCCTTTGCCGAACAAAATATGTATATCGGCACGCCCTTCTCTTCTGACATACCTAGAATCTGCTTTTCAAACGCCTCACAGAGAGGTAAGTAAAAGATATTTTTCAATCGGCTGACAGATGAGTAAGCAAGTCATTATCCAATCTCTGCAAGGTTTCAGCGAATTGATCTTGCTCTCTTTTTATTAAGTTTGCTATTGAATGAGAACAAATTGTCTAGTGTTTATGTTTGCAGGTGGCTCCTGAGTACACCCGTGTATTCTCTCTGTGTATGGCCTTCTCTTAATGTGACTGCGTCCCTAACAGAGGCCTGCTTAATAACTTTAGTTACTCTGTACTATCAGGTGTATTTTTGAACCAGCTGTGTTCTTAAGAAAGACTTTATTATTATTAAAATAGGAGTCAGACGCTCTTACTATATAATATCGACGTTCCAATATCACTGCAATATCGTGCGGGTAAAACGGTGCTTTGAGAACTTTCACCTGAGAGCAATTTTTAATTTAAGATACAAAAGATTTATCTTAGCTGAGTTGTAACTGAGGGGGTGTTTACCCCTATCGGCGTTGTGCCGCAGTGCGTTGCCTAGAGGTACTGAAACGCTCCTATTACAACGTAGAGACTTTCTTGCTACTTACAAAGTACGCTAAGTTTTGTGCTGTTCTGCAAAGAGTTCTCTTGCGACAGGGCGGAGTTATTAGCGGAACAGGTGACGGTGCTGCCGTCGTCGTCTCTGGTAAGGTTGAGCAACAGGACCGACTCGGAGGTGTACAGAGGCAAGTCCTCTGATGTTGTCTCCCACGATTCGCTCTGCCATGGAGAACGAAACCCAAATGATCAAATTAGTGGACTTTCGGCGGAGTTTTCCACAACTAAGTTTGCGGAAAACGAAGCCCGAGTTATAAAACAAACAAAGGAAAAAATGTAGAAAACAAACACAGACTAGAGATGTGGCGGTATACTGGCAGAGCCTCCTATGACTCACTCCGTAGAAAACAAATACAAGCTAGAAATTTAGCAGCAGGTATGCTAGCTTAACATAGAACATAATTCGTTCGACTGGGCGATCATATTAAGCCCTTGAAAGTTGACTCGTCCGGTACTGCAGGCAGGTCCGCTGATTTCAACCCGGTCATTGAGTTTTCAGCATTGACGCTTTTTCCGTTAATCTTGAGACTTTCAGAAACCGAATCTTGCACCATATAAGCTGGAGTTTTCGGTCGGTTGAGCGTGAACGCGTCACTTATCAAATTTGCCAAGCGAATGAAATTAGCAAAGCCTAAGCTTTTGACTGGAGTAACGGACGAGCTAAGCCTCGAACGCTTAATTTCACCGTCCAATTAAACATAGCCATAGTCGCCCATGACTTATTCTGTAGAAAACAAGCACAAACTATAAGATTTGCAGTACATTAGCACAATCTGGTATCCTACAAATTGTTACAGAAAATGTAACATTCTTTTATAACCGTCATTCATTGCTATCTTGGTTACATAAACGGAAATGCAAGGGAATTTATCAGTAATTAAACACAGTCTATCATACAAATTATACAAATTATAAAAGTTATTAATCTTGAGCCATAGTCTGCAAAGGTTTCCTTCGTAATGAAACACGAAACGCCGAAGAAAATTGACCACTCTTATCAAGTCGCCTAATTCACGTGACTCACTTTGTTTTAGAAAATTAAATAAAACTCAAAGCCTTCAATTATCAGTCCCCTGACGGAGTCTGGAATGGCTCTCTCTGTCAACGAAACCGAAACTTCGAATAGAAAATACACAAATTATTCAACAACAGAAACAAGCAGTCCCTGGTAGCCTTCATTTCTAAATAAATCCAAGCCGCCGAGATAGCTCTGCTATTGCACGAGCATATATTTACGTGCACATAAAAAACATCGGTCATAACATATCGTTTTTCTGTGTTCAAATATCAAACAAGCGACTGGACACTACTTTTGGACCAGTTGTTTAAAATTATGATGAAAACGCTTTCGAAAAAAAACAGAATATTTTTTAGACTAAAAACAGTGCTGTTACTACCAGTAGAGGGGAAGTAAAAAATTAGCTAATATATGGAAAACCTTCAGAAATACACAGTCAGTAGCTCGAGGAGATTAATGAATGTTGGCTCTATAAATTTGAGCTACTTAATTGTATAGAGATATTGATGCACAAATCTATACTATATGTCTGGTACGTGCCAAAAAAAAGAATGCTCTCGGTAGCGTAATCAAAGCACGGCATTTACGTAATCACTCCAGGCTAAAGATGTATGCTACTCCATTTCAGACTTCAGGTCATCACTTTCTGCCTTGATTTGAAGTCTACCACTATGCTGGTTCTAACACTATGCTAGTTTTACCACTATGCTGGTTCTACCACTATGCTGGTATTCATGAGTAAAAAACTCACACGGGACTCCTGGAATCATCGCCGTGTATGCGCGTTCATATGCCATTTCCTCTGCAAACACCTCATTTATATTTCGAGGGCAATGGAATACATTTGCGCTGTGATGAAACTCATATTCATAAACGATACGCACTTGTAATTTATTCGTTGGTTCCATAATCGAAATTTACAATAGTCATATCGTGAGATAATGAGCCATCATGAACCGCATCCACAGAAAGAAGTAGGAGCGTAACTGCCCAATGACGAGAAAAAAATAACTGAAAAGTTAGAGTACGAAATATATAATTCTTTAAATATGGAAATTAAAAATGCCAAATATATCTTTCTGAACGAATTGATAAGAACAATGGCAGCCGCTTGGCTTGTTTCCCCACGACATAACTCTAAAAAAAAAAACTTTTTTGTGTATGTGTTTCCAGGTCTAAACTAACACCTACATGTGTTTATTAAGCTGTATTTGTGACATCATTCAATCTATTAGTGACTTAGTACCATATGCCATTCATATAATTAAATTGGGTGTTTGTAAAAGGTGTTTGATTTTTACCCATACCGGCTCAACCAATTTATTTACGCAACCAGGCCATAATTCAGACCCACCAATACGCAGGACCCCAGTTGGGTGTGGGTCTGTTTGTCGTGATCATTGTATGTACGCTTGCTAAGCTGATCCATTGCTGCTTTGCTAAGTCACTATCATAATAAGGAATAATAATCAAGTCGATTCCCACTCTATTTTGATCAGCTGAGTGCAATGTAATCGATATAGACTAACTTAACCTAATGGACTTATAGTCAGAACACAGTCACCGAAATTCAATTGGTTACCTAGTTCTACTGAAGCTAACAGTCTCTTCCGAAGCCAGTTTATTTAACCCAAACGAACCCGGCTTATCCAACTTTGTTCTATTCTAGCGTAATCTAACATAAATTCTTCCAAGCTCTCCAAGCTGAGTTACCGTAAAGGTAATCCACTTTGAGCTAATTTGCCGGATCCAACTTAATCCAGCGTAACTCATACCTTACAAACCCAACTTAATCCAGCGTAACTCATACGTTACCGACCGAACCTAACTCAGCGTAACTCATACGTTACCGACCCAACCTAATCCAGCGTAACACATGCCTTACCGACCCAACCTAATCCAGCGTAACTCATACCTCACTGACCCAACCTGATCCAGCGTAACTCATACCTTACCGACCCAACCAAATCCATCTAAACCAATCTGATGCCATTCCAGCTCAGCAGCATCTCAGGACGTAATCGACTGGGCGGCAAAATAATGCTTTCGAAGCTTGCTTTATCTGGGACGTCAGACAGGTGTACTGGATTCGCTCTATTAAATTGGATTATAAGCGTTATTCTTTAATAGAGCAATCTTAAGAGTTTAGAAAATTGAGCCGCGCCGCAAAACAGCGTTTTGAGCCGTGTCAAGTGCACTTTGGTTACTTATAACACTAGCAACACGATTCAAAGTGGCCTGGTAAACATTCCTGTCCGAAGTTCCCAACAAGTCAAGTCCATTGGCTTAGCTTGACTTTGACAAAATAATCAAGGAAGCTTTGACTCGGCCTCAGCTGACCTAACATACAGTAATTTAAGTTGCCCTGACCGAACCTAACGTATCCTAGCCTGATATTACGTAACCTAACCTGCTTTGACCAGGCCTAACCTACCGCAGAGCCAATATTATTTATTTTTATTTAACATGGCCGTGCATATTCCGACTAGCGCTTGGCACCTGAGCCAGAGAACAAAAGCAGAAGGTAAGACGTGTGAGAGCCAACGACTGAATAGTGTATGAGGGCTTTCCAGGCCGCCTGAGTTTCCTTCTCTGCTTCGGCACCCTATGATCGGGGAGCTGGATAAGCTGATGGTAATAGTTGCGTAATAGTGGAACTTGGAGTAGGTAGTAGCTGCAAGCTGAGTATAAGGGGGTGATTCAGTGTGGTAGTGACATTAGGAAGTAGAAGGGTGATAACAATGAGCGAAACAGCAACCGTGAACCGCCAGTAGTATCTGGAGATACTGTGCACCATGATCGTGTTCGGACGAGATCCTGCTGGCGTTATTCACGACGGTGGGAGTAAAAGTAGGTTGACTGTGGAAGTAATAACGGGTGTTTCTGATGAGGGTAGTAATGGGATTATTGGAGTATCTGATAATGGGAAAAAGAATTGGAGCAATGACAGGAGTTATTGTGATAATCGAAGAGGATAACAGCAAAAGCGACAGTTAGAGTTGCAGGGACAGTAGTAGCATAAATATTAGTATAAACAATAGTTGCAATACTGATAACAGTAAATAGTGGGATCACATTGCTCCAGGCAATATGAATAAGGTAAACACATAAAAAATTCCAAGGCTCCAATGTTCGTGCTTTCGTAATAGCTTCACCTTGCCGAAATTGTGAACTTTCTTATGACTATGGTTAAGACACACAATAGATCAAGCTCTATATTTTTCGCTAACAATAGCCTAGCCTTGCCCATGTCGCGAACCTTATGGATGTGGAAACACATACAGAATTTCTTAGCTCCGACGGTTTGGGCTTACAATACCGTTACCTTGCCGACGTTGTGGACCTTCTCGTCCCCCCTGTACCAGGTGAGTTGCGCCGCAGGACGGGACCCTTCAGCCAGACACCGAAGGGTCACAATCTCACCCGTTATGGCTGCTGCGGGGGTTGTGACCGTCACCGTCACGGGACGTACTGTACAAAAGGAAAATGGAGGAAGTGTTAACTGTAGAACAATTCAAGTTCTAGGAAATACTTGCAATAATTTATTTTGTGGGAGTTAAACTCTATCGAATGAGGTATTTCAGTTTGGTCTTTCAAAAAACAAACAAATGAAAGAAGTAACATAGTGCAAAAAACTCATCCCAGCTTGGTTTCCAGAACTCAGATAGAGGTCTAACAATGTTGTGAACCCATTGTGTTCTTGATAAAAGTTATTATTATTACAATGGCTAAAAAAAGAAGAAGTTCTAACCGAAAGATTGAAAGTTGATGTGAGCTATTCTACTGTAAAACAAGTTTTTGCAATAATAAATAATGAAGAGGGGCACTGTGTCTCTTTGGACTCATTACTACAGTATCGTCAGTGCGTTGCCGATTGGTCAGACGAGGAAGAGATCAGCTAATCTCAATAATAACAAAATGTCTGGAGCTTCCTACACGTGCGTTGGTGTCGCTGCTTAGCTTCTTGTTTCAGGTGTTACCGGAAACTCAGCTACGACTGAGAGGTTCGTTTTATGAGCTGCATTATAATTTCAACCATCTCAAGCATAATTAACTCCTGTAGAATTCCAATGCTGAATCGAAATTTGCCAAACCACTGCTTAAGACTGAAGCTAATAAGGTTAGCTTAACGTGCATGATCTCATATTACTAATCGAAAGAGTATAGGCAAAATTTACGTTGAGTGGAAATATCAATATAAATGTCAACAAAGGTTTCTTAAAAAAATGGTATTTTAATGGGTTAATTAGGACATTGACTATTACATGCCTGCAAAAAACAGTGGGGTAGGATGGTGCAGTGCCAGGCTCTCAGATACGATTATGGGTTCCAACTTGTCTGCCAGACAGGCAAGTTCTCACGCCAGTTGGCTTGCTGAATCAGCATTTTGGCTTTCAGATGCTATTGGACATGGAGATGGTTGGTCGCAGTTTTTGCATGAGTCTTCCACCTCTAACGCCGTAGCTATGACAATCTGTGCTCGCCTGCAGCCGTGCAATATTATTGACCCTGTTGAGGTGTGTGGTTAAACTGACTTTGCTTCTACCTCCCCTTTGCTGTTAGTTCATAGGGATGGTAATCTATTGATGATAGCTGGACTCAATGTCGGCCTGAATCGCTTTTATATTTCCTCTTATGCCAGGACAACGCTATTCAATCGCATGCTCAGCTTGATTAGCGGATGTGCACCTCACACTTCGTCCTGATTGGTACTTAGAAGAAATTGGCAACATAGATACGGTAGCAAGAACGACGTGGGAGAGGATAGTCCGATCACAAGTTAATCCTGTGAATGCGTACATGCACTACTACACCAACTGAGTGAATGCGTGCGGCTATCTAGCGGTGACACTTGACAGATCAAAGAGCTAACAGGAAACATAAAGAAAGAAAGATACAATTTACACTGCAGACTGTTCAGGAGCAAAAATAACAATGCACGACGAGAGAATATTGAATGAGGGCAATCAGATACCATATGAGTAGTAACAAGGTCGTTTCCTAAAAAAGAAATAGTAATAATAATATGAATAAAGCTTAGATTTTTCCATCTTGAGTGCTGCAAGTTAATCCGCGTCCTAGAAAATGATATAACTACTAGAAAATGACATAACAATGTAGAAGCATATTCAAGCAGACAAGCATAGCGTTGGCTCAAGTCGCTCATTGGTCTGTGAACTTTTAAATGATGTGTAATTTTACCTCTAACTCTTGACTCAAAAATATATAAGTATTGAAGAAAGCACATTAGAAGACTTTCCACGGCGGATAAATTCCGTAAAATAATGTGAGTAGCTGATATTGAAGGCAAACATCCTGATATTAAAATGAACGTAATATTCCACGATTTACTGAATACTGAACTTAATATCTGAGTAAAAGTATTCATGTACGCATACCCTGTTTTTATTATATATAGACAAAGCTTTATGATACCATTTGCCACTGAAATAGGGTGTGTTTCAAAAATCTCGAGCCACTACAATATCATTGTACAAGTAAACACAGAGCTAGCTGTTCGTTATCCTGTGAGAAAAACTGCAAATGAACATTGTATGGTTTTCTTATTGCGTGAAGCAATTAATTTAAGTAGCTACGATTAGGTCCCGCACAGTCTTCATCTAATACATTAAAATAAAAGTCTCCTATCTCTTTTCTAATGCGTGAAGGAAGTTACAGTTTTCCTATAATTGTCCTTGTTCCTTCAGCCCAGTTACAGCACTTGAAAAAAAGTACTATTGTGGTTTCCTTAGCACATCCATTTCTACTTATTTTACAGTTTCAATATCTGCCGTCAGTGCGGCAGGTAGAGCTAGTGATGTTAAAATTTTGCTCCAATTTTTAACTTTATAGCATTTTCGAATTAAAATAACTACTCATACATAACATTTATGTATTGACCAATCCTACACTAGGGCTTTTGTAGCGGTTTCATCCTTTCCTTGAATGATGTATGCAGTTAAAAGGCCGATTACATGTTGCGAAAGCGAACAGTGCCACCAAAACTTGTAGGTGCCTTTGCGTAATGTAGCTAGTCACTGTAGTGTAATTAATAGCCCTTAAATAGAAATGTTGCTTTCAAACTGAACACCGCTGTTACGCGCGTTGCACTTAAGACTTGACTTGAAAGGTCCCTGGATACGGCAGTCGCTAACTTTACATAAAGGTAAAGTCAACTTAGACCACACCCTCACCTAGGAAACCCACATGCACTGGTTTGTGTTGCAGGTATAGACCCACTGGCCCCAGATGAGTAAGTGTAGTTGCAGTCGACCTCGGGTCACCAGAACTATGGCGCCAAGTTGACGGAAGGAACAAATGACCCGAGACCCACACCCCCCTCATCTCTGAGGAAGGCAGTTCCGCTACGGCACCGTGCATGCACACGCAACTGCCGAGTCAGCACACCGAAATCTGCAAAGAGCTCGCGTGTCTGACTGGGCATCGAAAGTGCAAGCGATACAAGGTGTTAGAGCTGAGAACGGAAGCATGCTGCTACCGTATGCACTGCATGAGCAAAGGCCCTAGACTCAATCTGTATTGAGCCCTGAACAGACATTGCGGACACACACAGTACTGTTGCCTGTAGCCTCGTTTCTCCCTTCGATGCATTCGGCTCTAAAAATGCTCAAAATCTTAACACGGCATTGAAATGAATATATAGTTAAAAATAGGCAGGTCCTACTACACGGTATTAAAGATCTTGTGCTACTAGTATTATATTAATGATACCTAAAATAAAATGTTTCTCATGCCATCACTGCATATTCAGCACATCAGCACTACTTAGCACTGCATAAATATTTCACTCTTTCATTTTTATTGGCGCCCTTATAAGATATTTCAAATCAAACATTCTATATTCATACACTCAGTACTTAGAACTCAAACAGTACAGAAATTGAGCTATTATTACACTTAATACATGTTATATTCTGTTACACTCTCGAAATCCTTCCGTTTTCTAAGTACTTTTAGAAGATGCTTTCAAATCGTACAATTCTGATACTAACAATAACTTCAAGGCAGTGCGGGCTCCTTTACACAGTATGAATCATCTAGTTTTTTCGTCCCTTTTAAATAGTTATTTAAGTTTATACATGACTTATATGAGCGCTGAATTTAAGAGATTTTTGGTCCCGTTACACCGTAGGAATGATCTAAATTCGTAAGTTCTACTTTTAAAATATATTTTAACGCTCTTAATTTAAGACATTACAGCTTTCTCTGCACCGTTTTAGCGGCATGTTATGCACAAGTTCTATAATACAGAGGAAAATTAGGGTGCGGAGCACCAGGGACATCGCAGCAAAACAATGGCATCTAAACCCAGTTTTGTTTTGGGCCGTAGTGAGCCTAAGGGCTCTCAGTGTAATAGCCGCTGCCTGCATAATGAGGACATTGCCTGCCCACGTGAGTGTGCAATTTGCCTGCTCACTCACGACTCACCAACAGCAGGCAAAATTTCCCTTTACTCACTTGCAAATGTAAAAGCAACAACTCGTTTTCTGATTCATTAGCGATGATATCTAAGGAGAAGAAGTTATTTTCTTTTCTACTGACGAGAATTACTGAAGAGAACGAGTTATTTTCTCCTCTACGGACGACCATTTGTAAAGAAAACAAGTTATTTTCGGTGAAACCTTTTAGAAACTATAAAAGAAGATGTCAGTTTCGGCTGTATTCAACATCGTTTGCAAAACGTACAGGTTATTGTCTGCCGAGCTTTCTAGAAACTACAAAAAGAACAAAACATATTCTGCTTTTCTCACCCGAAGTCTGATACAGGATCGAGATATTGTTGCTCTACACCTTAAAAACTGTACGAAGAACAAGTTAATTTCTGTTTTACTTAATTCTGTTATACTCGAAAGTACTTGTAGCAGGAACAATGTTTTACTGTTTCTTTCTAGTTTTCATCCTTTTTTGAAGTTAGAGTAAGAAAAAGTTTTTTTTTTTGTGTTTTTTCCACTGTCGGTAGCTTTTAGGTAGCAACTAATTATGCTTGACTTCAATAAATAGCTTTTAGAGCCTTCATAAAATTACAGAACCAAATATATATATATATACTGTTTATAGCGAGCATCACCTTTCTTTTATAACTTACCGCGATAAAGATATACTCACGGATATCATACTTTTGAACCCTTGAGCACTGTAACAGAATTTATTCATTCATCACCTCACTGGGTGACCTTGAAACGAAATTTGCTGTAAACCACTGTTAATACAATCATGTTCGATTTCATTTTCAGTAAACAATAATTTTATTAGCGCTTTGAATGGTAAAAAAAATTTCATGTTTGTAATGGTAATTCTATCAGTGATGCGACAGTTAAGGTTTTTGACGTCTGTATCTGTAGTTCTATCATTAAAGTGAGATTGCAGATATCAGCTGTTCATGGCGGTAATTTCATGATGCGAAGGCTCAGATATTTATTACTAGTTTAAGTAATTTTATCAAACGGGTCAGGTAAAAACATTGTTCTTATATGCCCTAATTTATTCATGCGATTGCTAGCACTATCTTGACGACTCATCACTATAAGTGCCATTGTTGGCAGAGCGCACCTCGTAGATATTGACTTCGCAGCGGTTTCATACAGCGAAAAGATGATTTTTGTTAGAATACTCAGGTAGATGTCTTCTGTTGGGATGCTTCCCTGGCTTTCTCACGTTACCAGTGCCTGCTGTCTTACGTATTTGACTTTTTTCTTATGATACGTCAACCCAAAAATCGAAACGGCAACTTTCGTTCGAATACTCACCCCATCTGTCTCATGTTACTAATATCTGCTGTCTTAGATATTAGTCTTCTTTCTCATGATATAACTACCCAAAAGTGAAAAGGTAACTTTGGTTGGTATACTCTCCCTGTCTATCTGGTGCACTAATGCCCTGGCGTCGTAGATATGGCAGAGGTGCATCAGTAACGATGAAATTTGTCGCAATTACGGAGCGCCAGGTAAACAGGCTGCGAGGCTGGTCCCCCATTACAGGTAACAATGCATGCGTCAGATGGGCCATGGATGCATTTATTGCGTCATGCTTCTCCATTTCTGTCATCGAGGCTTAGATCGAGTGCATCAGCGTGACGAGGAAGTGGTAGTTATCGAGTAGGAGCTCAGGAGTGTGGTAGCTATCGACCAGAAGCCTACGTGTGTGGTAGTCATAGAACATGAGTTTAGCTTACGGTTAGTTTTTGATCATGAGTTTAGATGAGTGCTAGTTGTCGACCATAAGCCTAGGTGCGTGATAGTTTTTGAGCAGGAGTCTAAATAATTTTGGTAGCTATTGAGCAGAAGTCTAAGTCCGAGTCTGTTATCAAGCAAGATGCCTGTTATAACGTAACGTTCCAGTAAAGTTCTAAGCTAGTATCAGTTATCCCTTGGACGGCTATCAGGTAGGCACTCAGTGATGGTAGTTGTCGAGAAGGGTTTCAGTAATAAGATTACAGTGGTACCTATCGTGCACTGGAATAAAAAACTCATGGTTATATCAAAATTTAATATTTGGGCGAGTCAATGAACAGCAAGACGACAATGTGCCAAACAGAAATTTAAGGGGAAAAGTATAGGCGTAGCATTGAGGAACAAACAGTGTAACACCAACAAGAAAGGAACAAATTGTACTCGTCCAAATGAAACGGATACTACACAGATTATCTAACAGTGAAGCACACAAGAAGTAGTCGTGGAAGTGAGGTCACATATGGGGACAGAATAAAGAAAGACAGAGGTGGCTAAGCCAGGCAGAATGCCGATGACGGCGTTCAAACGATGTAAGCACCAGAAGGAGGTGTACAAAAAAAAAAAAAAAAGAAAAACAGATCCATTATACAGGATTGAAATGAAGAATGACACAAAATTGAAGTAATTATAATCTAATTCAATAGGCGCAAGCTAGAGGAGACCAAAAGAGATAGGTATGCACACGATGCAGGGTTCAAGCGAAACAAGCACAAATTAAGGATGGGCTAAGGAGACGTAAATGGGTATGGCACTGAAAAAAAAGGAGGTGACCAAACGAGCTGGTAATAAGATAAAAATAGACATATGATAAAAATATCCAAAGGACACAAGCACAAAATAAGAATGATAGAGAACTTGGAATGGGTGTGTCATCAGAAGAAAAAGGTGACCGAAAGAGATAGACACACGACGAAGGTGTACCATCGATTGCCTGGCCACCATTTCTGTCCAGTTTAGATCCTAATTTTCCGCACCACAACTGACCAGATTCTGCCCTGCAGCCGCTCCTGCCCAGCTTTTGCAAGAATAATTCTTGCCTTTGTCTGGAGGCTGGAAGTCTAAGAGGAATCCTCTCTATTGCGATTGTTTTTCCAGGTCTGGTGGAAGTGCTTAGGGATATATATTTTATTTTGGGGGAAAGCTAGTGATTGATCTGGATGTACCACAATATATGTAGTTAGTTTTCCCGTTTTGTGAATATTGGTAGATTTCTATTACGGTGAGAGTTCCGTATATGTCATGAGCAGCGTCATTTAAATGTTACATTTTCTTTCAAGCGCAAAGGTAAACGCACTACCTCCATGTTATAGAAATGCGGGTGATAGTAAAAAAGTTTCATTGCACTCGCGCTTTAAAAAGTTTCATTGTAGCAGCTTCGTAAGCGTATCTGTTAGCGAGCACATGAATTGCAAACTGAATAAATAATTAATAATAAACAAATAAAAATATAAACGAAAATACAGTATGAAATCTGGTCGAAGCTTACCAGTACTACAGTATATATTGTTTCACATCGTGTATTTATTTATAAATATATTTTTACCTCTCCTGTCTCACTCTATGGAAATAAGATAGGAAGAAATTCAAGTGCCGAAGACGGTATCTTGGATACGGGGATCACACTCGGGAATTCTAGCAGAGAACCTGAGCTCGCCTGCATGACCGTGTTAGGACATGTTCAAAGGTGCTACGGGAGATGCTACTTGACTGCGCCAGGCTATATGCATTCAGCTTTTGAGGCAGAATGTTGAATTTTCATATAAGAAGCCATATGCGAAGTAGAAAGCACAAAAGACAACGGGGTTTTCGTGAAATAATGATATTTTGTTGTAATTATAATTTTATACTGGCTCGGGCCAGTAGTTTCATTTTATATTTAGTGAATATGTATGGCATTAGAAAAAAGTTTTATATATAGAGCGAAGTTCAACTTCTCTTGTAGGAGTTCATCGCAGATAAGATCGTTAATTACTAATTTAAAAGTCTATTCAACTGCGTCAAAGTACTTTTTCCTTGTTCTTCTCCAGGTCTTCATAAATTCAGCTAGCTGCTCTTGTGTGAATTGGTGGCAGAAGTCTAAGAGGAACCTGCCTTCTTGCTGAAAGCTCATCTTCATTGTGATCACTGTACAGGAGCTGGGATTTTAGCAAAATCTTATTGAACTTTTTCAATGACAGCATGACGCTATCCTCAATGCGATCAGCATGTAAGTGATAGTCTGTGGTAAAATTGCGTTAAGTCCAGAAGAGTCTTACTCGTCAGTTCATCAAGCTTGCGCTGTGAAGGTTTCTAAAGACGCCATGCGAAATATGGATTATATCTAGATTTTAGCTAGTATGGGGCACTTGCATACCACCCTGAATGCTTAATCGGAAACAGATTTCAAAGCTCCAACAATTGGAGATTGCAGTAATAGGAGATTATATTGGATTTCTTCAAACACCCGTCCGTGTCCATATCACTTTCCGACACTGCTTCAACATATTGTTCTATTTCGTTATGTAAATAATGCGTTTTGAAGGTAGAAACAATTCCCTAATCCGCTGGTTTTAAAAAGCGTGCATTGCTGCTCATGATTTCACTTCATTGCACAAAAATCACGTTTATAGCATTTTAAGATATCCCTACTTGATTAGAGATATTCCCTTCTATCTTTACTCTTATAGCCAAATGAGTTTCGAATGTATATATTAATGCATTATTAAATTATTTTATACCCGAGCTGCCTTTCAACGAAATACCAGTTAGTAATCATTTCCCACTCTTGTTAGTGTCATCGACGTCCATTATGGTAGATCATGGACGCCATCACCCGCCGTGACCACCTCCGCGCCCCTATACCTCTCAAGACCCTTCCCTTCCTCAGTTGCAGTATGAAGCTGATCGCCTCATCTGCAGCGCTGCTCGAGAGGCCTGGAAACAGACCAACCAAGATTGTGACCCCAAGAGCAATCCCAACAAATTTTGATCTCTCCTCCGCTCATTATCAGGCAAGCGGTCTTCCGTTCCTCCCAACCAGCAGATTTCCTTTGGAAATACACGTTTACCCCCAACGGGGCTTTTGCAAGCAATTTACTGCCGCCTATCCTCCTGTCTTAGCCACCTTACCCAGACGAGACAGACGCGTCCTCCGAAAGCGTCATCTCATTAATCATAGTTTCACCACTTTCACTCCCTCTCAGGTTTGAGAGGCCATTGACGCCTCTGGTACCTCTACAGCTATAGGCCCTGAGCAATTATCTATCTTTCATATTAAGCACCTTGGCCATCGAGGTCTCCTTTATCTAACCAGACTATACAATCTCTCCCTTGCTCATGCCGACATCCATGCTGTTTGGAAATTTGCAAACATAATCGCCATTCTAAAACCTTTCAACCATGCGGACAAAGAGACCTCCTACCGCCTAATATCGCTCCTGTGCCCTGGTACGAAGGTCCTGGAGCGCCTTCTGCTGCCTTTCATCAATGAGGCATTCCAACCCTCTCCTCATCAACATGGCTTCCGACCCATGCATTCCACAACATCTGCTCTGCTACCCCTTTCCTTCCAAGCATCCAATGGCATGAACAAGCCTAAGCCCCATGACCGCACGGTGGCGTTGCCGATGGATTTCAGCAAAGCCTTAGACACTGTTCCACCTGAAGACCTCCTTTCCTCGGTCTCTAACACCACACTCCATCATAATATTGTCAGAAGGCTCGCGGCTTACCTCTGGGGTCGCGCAGCCTGCTGCCTCTATAACGGCTTTCGTTCTCAATTCCGTGCTGTCAAGGCGGGGGTTCTTCAGGGTTCTGTTGTCTCGCCTTCCCTTTCCAACATCTACGTCTCTGACTTCCCCATACCTCGGGACCAGTTCTGTCGTCCCCTTGGGACATCCCCTTGTGACAACTTCACTTTCGTGACCTCCCATCGCCACCTTCCCACCGCTGCAGCCGCTCTATCAGATCACTCTAACTTGATCAGTAAATGGGCAGCTGGCAAGGGCCTCACCATCTCAACCTCTGAATCCAACTCAACACTGTGGATATGGACGACCGACACCCATCAGTCTAGACTTGACTCTCAAATCACTGTCAACCACACTCCTACCTCTGGAGCGCCGCCCCAAGATCCTCGGCGTCACTTTCGACACCCACTTTACTTTTACACCCCACATCACTTCTATCGCTGCCCGAGCCCCCAACCGCCTTGGATTGCTCAAAGCTCTAGCTGGCACACGCTGGGGCCAGTGCAAGGAGACTCTGCTTTTCACATATAAGGCATTTATCCGACCTCTCTTCACCTACGCGGCCTCTGTCTGGTATCATAGAGGTCACTATTCCGCGATTCAGAAGCTCCAGACATTTCAAAACGCCGCTCTTAGTTCTACGACCGGTTGCCTTGGCAGGGCATCCATCGATCAGCTCAATTCGGAGTCCAAATTCCTAAGGGTCGACCAATCTCTTGACCTTCAGTGAGCCAATACCTCATCTCCGCCCTTCGTCCCAAGCACCCAGCCCACTCTGTCGTCACTGTACAGGAAGGTCGTCGACGCATCCGCCAAAATCTGTCTACCAGATTCCACTCTGACGTCAACTACTTGCTAACAGATATCATGCTATCTGAAGAGTACCGTGCAGCTATATCCTTCCTCCATCTGTCTGCCGTGCGAGCTTCGCTAGACCGTCTCTCTATAAGCAGGGTTTTGGGCACCGTTCCACAGGAGATCTCGCCTGAGGTGACCGCTCTTCCATGGGCGGCCAGCTCTACCCTATCGCAACTACGTCCAGGCTTTTGCTCTGCCCAGATGTCTTACCGCCACAGGGTCGGACAAGCAGACTCAGACTCCTGCTCCGAATGCCACAACGGCCCTCACACTGTGAACCACCTATTCGAATGTCCTGCCTATCCTACCCAGCTTCTTCCCACCTCTCTATGGGATAATAATTCACTTCCTGTGCTCTCTTCCTTCTTTTCATACCTTCCGTCACTTGCTCGAGCCCCTCTGGAGCCTCCCCTTGCTTAATTAAAACAACATGGTAGATCCAAAGTCCTACCTATAAGCTACACTTTTGTACGTTCCATTTTCTTGAAGGTTGCGAAATAGTTTAAATTTGACTCACAAACTCATTATTTCATTTTCACTAACCTACCTGTCCGCATTCACATTTTCTGTTATTTTCTGCATTTTAGGACACATCTTATCAGAATTACGTAACAACTAAATGGCAATAGTAGGTCAATATTTGTCGTAGGTACAGATGCGTAGTACATACATAGCAGTGCAACCAGGCCACGTGAATACGCGGGAGTGCAATAGTGTCGCAGCTTGTTGCTATCATAGGATTTCGTAAAAAATAAACGGCGTTTTAGAAAAAAGCCTTATTAAATATAGCTCTATATATCGGAGATGCACCAGCATTGCATCTGCAGCGTTGCTACTATTTACTGGATGAATCGCGAACAGCAGCCACTGAAAGATGATGTAATATAATTAATTAACATCTTTACCTTCAAGCAAGTTTCGTCATGTGCTATTATGTTGCATTAGTGAATTAAAGGTCATAGTTAGGGTAATTATTGCGCAATGAAACGCAATATTTACATAGACTGTTTTGTCTCATTCACAACTTTTTCAATGAACATTGGAAGTTGCATAATACCTTTCATAACAATTGTCAATTTCGTGCCATTTCCTTCGTAGAACATTTGGTCATTCTGCCATTAGTTTCCGTACACCTCATGTGACATGCACAACTTGACCGACGCGACGGCGAAAGTCAATCTTCTCAACTGATATCGCCCGTCCAGGCACACGAAACAACAAACGGTTTCCATTTCGTTTGTAAGTGAAAGTTCCTTCTTTGCATTAAGGCCTACTTACGGATGATTGTTTATAGTGATTGAGACGGTTCAAATCCAATTTAATGATGCACAGTTGTAGACATGTTTCAAGTCTATGACGGGATCTATACTCTACAGTGCAGAATAAGTGTTACTCAATGTGGGACGGTTGTTAATGTAAGTGTTTAAGTACTCATGCATCTATGGTGAGATCTACCTACATATGGAGTTTGCTTCCAGTTTTCACGTTTCATGCATTGTGATAATTAAGGGATAATAACAACTCAATGCTCCTGCATCTTAGCATATAGACCCATCAAAGGTAAAGGTAAAATCAATTTGACCGTTCCCTCAACTGGGAAACCCACACGCACTGGTTTGTGCAGTGGATATAGGCCAACTGGCCAAAGAAGAGTAAGTACGGCTGCAGTCGATCACAGGTCGTCATGAACTATGGCGCCATCAACGGAAGGTTCTACGACCCGAGGCCTGTACCCTCCCTATCTCTGAGGAAGTTAAGCGCCCCCACGGCAGCTATGCATACCTATTCTGCTGAGTCAGTGCGCCTAGCGTCCCAAAGAGCTCGCATGCCTGGCTTGGCATCGAACCTAACACCACTAGCGCCTAAGTTCAGCCCGCAAGTCTGTTACTACCGTGAGTATCAAGCTATTACTTTTAACAATATGTTCTTAAGCTTTATGTCTACTCCTTAGTGAATGAGGGCTGCTCTGGTTGGTGGCGGCGGCTTGAAATACTCTAAAAAAAACTCTCTAAGCGATGTCTACTCACATTTCATGTCCACGGTGAGGTCCACAGACAGCGGTCGCAATTCGGGGGTTGTGGAAGCTTTGCAAGTCAGTTTGGTCCGGAACCATCGCCGATCCAGATGGGGGACCACCAGGTCATTGCACACCATACCAGGACCCTTCACTTCCCACCCTCGGTCCACAAGGGTACCATCTCTCCACCACGTTACG